>VZTA01008458.1:0-36497 GCA_013398855.1 Mohoua ochrocephala | reverse complement strand
TGATGGGATATTTGTGTGGAATGATGGGATATTTGTGTGGATGGGTGGGATGTTTGTGTGGAATGATGGGATATTTGTGTGGATGGGTGGGATGTTTGTGTGGATCGATGGGATATTTGTCTGGATGGGTGGGATCCCCTCTCAGCCCTCCCTTCCCCACACTGACCAGGCCCAGCTCCCACAGCCTCTCCTCATCAGAGATGCTCCAGACCCTTCATCCTCTCTGTGGCCCCCTCTGGACCCTCAGATCTCCCACGATTGGAACATTTTGGGTGAGCATTATCCCTTTTCCCTCAGAAGGCTTGTGGCTGAGGCGGGGCAGGGTCAGGCCGGGGCAGCTCTTGGCACAGATGTTGTTCGACAGAAGTTCTTGCCCAGCTTGAGGTGCTCCCCCAGAGTCCCATCCCCTTCAAGGGCTCTGCGTGTGGGGCTCCATAAACACCATCCTCAGACACCACAGAGCCTGACCCGGGCTCATCCTGAGCCTGACTTCCCTGCTGAGGCTGCTGACGAAGCTGCTAATTAATTCTGACTGTCACCGGATTTTTGTGCGTGTATCCTGTATTTATAGCTTGTTGGCTTTTACACTGACATTTTATGAGATTATCCATTTTGTGTGTAATTAATACTAATAATGAAGAAAAAGAAAAAGAAAGAGCACAGTTGTCACAGTTATCTGCCAAACAGAGAACTGCCTGTCACCTGCAGATGTGTTCAGGTGTGTGCGTGGCCCCTGTAGGGACGGGCTGGGTAATACTGACCACGGAGCATTAAAAAATGGAAAACCAAACTTGCATTTTCCTGCGGAATTACCACAGTGCAAAGGTGGCTTTCAGAAGGGGAAGCAGACTTTTCCAGCTGCTTTTCAGTGAGGTGGCTGGAAGGAAATAGGATCCCAGCTGGAGGAGGATATGCCCATGTCCATGCCCTGGCTCCCATCAAAGGCAGATGGGTTTGCTCCTCACTGCAGCTCAGTGCCAGGCTGGTTTTCCACGTGTCCTGGGGGAAATCTGCTGGGTTTTACACTCCTCTTGCTGAAGGATCCACCATGGCTGTGGGTACCTGGTGTATTTACCTTCTCCACCAATCCCTCAGGATGCTGAAGGATCTGGCTTTGGGTGAATTAGGTATTTACCTACCCCTGCAACCCCTCGGGATGTCGTGGCTCTGGCTTTGGGTGAATTATGTATTTACCAACCCCTTGGGATGCTGTGGCTCTGGTTTTGAATGAATTAGGTATTTACCAACCCCTCCAACCCCTCTGGATGTCGTGGCTCTGGTTTTGGGTGAATTATGTATTTACCAACCCCTGGAACCCCTCGGGGTGCTGCGGCTCAGGCTCCTGGGGCTGCCTTACCTTGAAGAAGGTCATGGTGGATCCGTCTCTGACAGCCCCGTACTCTATCTTGGTTTGCTTGGCCAGGTCATCTGCCGAGTCGATGGGGGATTCCATCCTCTCCACGGTCAGGAAGGCAGCCAGGTTGGCAGTATAGGATGAGATTATGATTAAGGTGAAAAACCACCATATTCCTCCCACTATTCTGGTGGAAAGAGCTTTGGGCATCAGCTCTGATCCTGTTACGACACCATCAAAACAGTCATGTTAAAATGAGGCTGAGGGATGCCTTTTCCTGATACCACAGACTGGTTTTAGGCACACAATGCTTTTATGAGCTGTAGCATGATAAAATGATTTCAACAATAATCTCACGGATGCACAGCTGACATTTATAATGGGAACACACCGGGAAGGGGATGTGTGCCATGATACATGACAAATGGAATTATCCTCGAGCCCCCTTACCTCTCTGAGCTAACCATCCTCGTGATATTAATCTTGTACATCCCCAGCAAGCTACTCTGGTGTTTTTGTCTGCTTCTGGACTCCCTTTGTGCCCGTACACTGCGATTGATTTTGTGACCGGAGCTCTTTAGCAAACTCTATTCTGCTCACAGCTACCTGACAGAAATACCTCACAGGAGGAGCCCGCCCTGTGCCTCCTATTGACACATCTCGGCACCAACAGGGAGATCGATGCAGCTCCAGTGACCCCAGTGAACCTCAGCTCAGCCCCCACATACATCTCTGCCGATGTGTGCTGCACGTTTGAAGAGTCAGAGGGTCGATGGACACGTCCCCTGGCTCCTCAGGGTGATGTGAAGTTTTGGGCAGTGTGTTTAACACTCATTATTGCTGAAAGGTTTGGGCAGGTCTCTGCCATTGCCATGAATCCCCACGGAGCAGCACGGGTTCCCTGCGCTGAAATGGTTTCGGGCAGCTCGGATAACCTGTGTTTCAGCCACACAGACACTGGTGCTTCCAAGCATCCTGAGGCAAATTTTCTGCTCTTTTTCTGGGGGGCCCGTCCCCACTGAATTCTGTCTATGATGAGGGATTCGAGGATCTGGTTCAGCAGAGCTCTTAGGCAGCCACCTGAGTACTTTTGACTTCAAAGTTAAGTTTTTGCATAATTATTTTGCTGATGAGGGATGGGCTTAAGAAAATACTTAAGAGCCTGTGAACAGAGTGCTCAAGGCTAAAGCTTTTGATGTCACAAATGTATTTTTATTACTGGAAAAACACGTAGACATATTATGTCTCCCCAGCTATTCAACGAGTTCTGCAAGAAATTTCAGTGTGTTACAGAGAAGGTTTTCAGACTCTGCAAAAACTCAGAAAGTGGCTTTTGGGGCAAGAGACCGAAAGGGTAAAACCTTCCCCACCAACCAGCAAACACACTGGAGCTGGTTTTGTAAACACAGAGCTGTGTCTCTTAAAGGTCAGAGCTAAGCTTAGCCCAAGGGTTGGAGTGTGTTGACAGAACTGCCAAACAGCGAGAGCAGTCTGAAGGCAAAAACTCTCACTTGAAATCTTCCAGACCAAAAGGAGTTGTTTCGAGAGCTGCAGCTCTGTCTTGGGTTTGTGTTTGGGGTTCTGCTGTACTTTCTTGCTTTTCAGATTCGATTTTTTTTTTTAAAATAAAATGAAATATTTCCTTGTTGCTCTCTCTTTCTAAGCTGGGGTTGAACTGCAAAAGCTGTGCTGACTCAGATCATCCTGAAGGAACTCCTGCTTTTAAGCTTGGGCAGCCATACAAAGGGAATTCCTGCACTTGGCCCATGCTGCTGTGCCACACACACGGAATGTGCCAGCACTGCTCGGGGGGGATGGAAAATCCCTCGTGCTGCGTTTGTGGGGGGAGATGGCAAACCCCCTGTGATTCCCTGAAGCAGAACGATGTTTGTGGGGAAGAACACGCTCCGTTCACCGGGCTCTGACCCCCACAGCCCGGTGACTCTGCACTGAGTGGCTGCTCTGGGGAGGTGGGAGCAAACCCTGCTCCTGGCGGAGCCGAGTGGGGCAGCATCTTGTTTGTCCCATGGTTATTCCAGTGCCCACCTTTCCCAGTGCCTTGGTTCCAGCAAAAAGCATTGGTTTGTCAGAGAGAAACAGAGTGGCCTGGGCTGCAAGGGACCTTAAAGATCACCCAGTGCCACCCCTGCCATGGACAGGGACACCTTCCACTATCCCAGGCTGCTCCAAGCCCCAATGTCCAGCCTGGCCTTGGACACTGCCAGGGATCCAGGGGCAGCCACAGCTGCTCTGGGCACCCCGTGCCAGGGCCTGCCCACCCTCACAGGGAACAATTCCTTCCCAGTATCAAATCTAAACCTACTCTGCCAGTCTGAATCCATTCCCTGTGTCCTGTCCCTCCATCCCTTGTCCCCAGTCCCTCCCCAGCTCTCCTGGAGCCCCTTTAGGCCCTGCAAGGGGCTCTGAGCTCTCCCTGGAGCCTTCTCCTCTCCAGGGGAGCACCCACAGCCCTCCCAGCCTGGCTCCAGAGCAGAGGGGCTCCAGCCCTGGAGCAGCTCCGGGGCCTCCTCTGGACTCTCTCCAGCAGCTCCACGTCCTTGTGCTGTTGGCCCCGGGGCTGGGGCAGCTCTGCAGGTGGGGTCTCACCTGAGCACAGGGGCAGAGGGGCAGAATCCCCCCCTCCCTGCTGCCCATGCTGTGGGATCAGCCCGGGATCTGCTCCATCCCCCTCGTTCCACCCTGGCGCTCTCTGCCCCGGCTGCTCCCGCCTGCCCCGTCCCTGGCTGAGCTGGGCTCTGAGGGACAGCTCTCCCTTGTGACAGTGACAGCTTCCCTGGATGGATTGGATGAAATGCGCCCTGTTTGGATGCTTTCAGAAGATGCAAACACATCTGAGACTTCCAGGGGAAAAACAGGGGAAGCAGCATCTAAATCAAAATGTTGCCAGCAAGACTCGGGGGCAGAGACAATACTTGCTGAAGTCTCTCTAGTGCCTTTTTATGGCAGACATGACAGCCAATCCTGATCCAGACTTTGCTCACGCTCTGTAGAAAAGAGAAAGTCTGATCATCACATTTTAAAATTTAATCACAAGTGGCTTCCAGTCAAGCATAACGAGCAGCTGCTGCCAAGGAGGAGGAGCGCAACGCTAGACCCAGACTTCCACCACCACTCACATCATGTCCAAACTCTTCACGTGACCATGATGCACAGACAATCACACCACAAGTTTGCACATGGAAACATTTGTGTTGCCTTACAAATGTTTGGCTTGTTGGTTGGTTTTTTTTTTTCCTTTCTTTCTTTCTTTTTTCTCTCTTTCTTTGGTTTTGTTTTGAATCTTCTTAAAAGACAAGCAGAGTCTGGTTGGGGCTGACTGTCATGTACCCAAGGTAGTGGTAACGAGCAGACACTGCATCCCACAGTTTGCTGTGGATGATGGTAAACTCCAAAAAAGGCAGGACGGGAAACACAAAATCCTGGGGCACTTTCACACACAGGGCAACCACAGTTAGGTACACACACCTGCCTGATACTGTAAAACCTCAGCCTGTGTTTCAGCTGACAAATTGGGAGGAAAACAAAACCGAAAAGCTCCAAAGCAAAGCAGGAATGCTCTTCTTTCATCCAACCTCCTTCAAAGCAATTTCTGTGGGGAAGCTCTATATCCTCTCAATACAATAATGCACCACTGAAAGCAAGTGCATCTTAGGTACAACACCAACTTCATTCTCTAACATATCTAGGAAAAAATCCTCTTTATTTTAATTTTTTTTTTTTTTTCACTGCTACTCGTGTCTGTTAAAGAGGAAAGAGTAAACTGTACCTGTATGAATGCAGAGATGGTTTTACATTCCTTACTTAAGTGTTTAGGAATTTAATACCAAGGTACTGCTGGGCTTGGCCTTTTTGGTTGTCGTGGAGTGGGGTCTTTTTTGTTCAGCTCTGATTCAACTCAAAATGTTTTTCAGAAAACATTTTCTCTCTTTTCAGTGGACCCCCGTTTTGGTGAGAAGTGATTTAATTGGAAACCTTAGAACGTAAATGCCATAAACAAATGTGTTTAGTACACAGGTCTATTTGAGTTCCCACACGGAGCAAGCTTCACTGCCCCTCCTTGGCATCTGAGTAAAATGTCAGCTGTTTCCAAAATCGCCAGCAACGGGGGCTTGTGACTGGGTTAAGTTAAGGCTTCTGGGGTTGGATGCATTTACAGAGGGATGGGACTCATACCTGCGGGAAAGCCATAGAAAACAAGGGTTTGGTGTTGGTTTAAAACAACGTGCTTGACAAGTGCCTACAAACCCTTCTGGAGAAAGAGCATCTTCCCTTGTTTGGCAGCTGGAACAGTTCTTCTAGGGCAGCTAAGGCTGTTTGTGTTGGGATGGAGCCCAACGTTTTCCTGCTGCCAAACCTCTCATACCAATAAACTCAACTTCAGCGTGAAGCACTTCACATCCCTCTTGCAATTAATTCCCATTTCAGCTGCAGGACTCCTGCGTGGTCCTGTCTGCTCCCCTTTCTCTCAGACGCTCGCCCTCCTTCCTCCTGGTCGGGGTCGCACAGGTTCCCCTGTGGCAGTGGCACATGGCTTTGTTCCCTCCTGCTACTCTGGGTGTGTGAGATCAGGTTTTACAGTACATGCTGCGTTTACAGAGGGTGGAGTTTACCAGCACAGAAGCCCTTGAGCAGACTGTGGGACGTGTGCGAGACCGAAGTGTAACCGGTGTACCTTGCTGCATGAGAGCTCCAACTCCAAACCAGAAACTATTTAGTAAAGTAAAATTGTTTTCCACCACATCTGAGTCTGGGTTGCACGGGTGGGGGTTATACCACTCGTATGGTGTAAACCTGTGGCAGTCAACAGAAACAGTCTGTAAACATCGAGCAGAGGACACACAGCAAACCTGCTGAGCAGCGCTCCCGGCACGGCACCGCGCGGGACACGGGCAGGGGACAGCCTGGGATGGAGGGCTGGCCCTGGGACAAGGGACAGCCTGGGACAGAGGGCTGGCCCTGGGACATCCAGCAAAGCAGAACCTGGGATGGAGGGCTGGCCCCGTGACAAGGGACAGCCTGGGATGGAGGGCTGGCCCTGGGACAAGGGACAGCCTGGGACGGAGGGCTGGCCCTGGGACAAGGGACAGCCTGGGACGGAGGGCTGGCCCTGGGACAAGGGACAGCCTGGGACGGAGGGCTGGCCCTGTGCCAAAGGACAACCTGGGATGGAGGGCCGGCCCCGTGCCAAGGGACAGCCTGGGATGGAGGGCTGGCCCTGGGACATTCAGCAAAGCAGAACCTGGGATGAGGGGTTGTCCCCGGGACATCCGGCAAAGGAGAACCTGGGATGGAGGGCGCTGGCCCTGGGACATTCAGCAAAGCAGAACCTGGGACGGAGGGCTGTCCCTGGGACATTGTCACCGCCCTGTGCCAGCTGTGGAGCAGCTGTGGAGCGATGGATGGTGCAGTGCTGGGCCTGGCATGGGGCTGCTGCTCCTCTCCTCCCTGCCACGGCCCCATGGCTCCTGCCCCATCCCAGGGCACTGCTGGGAGCCACGGGGCTGCTCCTGGGAAGCGTTTCAGGAATAGGGAGAGGGCAGCACCCTCTCAGGGCAGCAGCGCTCGCTGTCTGTGGGCGCTGGACGTGCTCTCCCTGCAGCAGCAGCAGCAGCTGCCCATCATTCTCAGAATCACTGGATGCTCTGAGCTGGCAGGGCCCCACCAGGACGTGGAGTCCCACTCTGAAGCAGGTGCCAGGTGCCCATACAGGACTGGCCCCACGGCCTGGGTGTTGGGAGCACCCTGCTCTCCCAGCTTTGGGAGGCACTGGGAGCAGGGGCAGCTCCCACAGCCACAGGGACACGGGATGGGCACTGCGGGGAGGGAGCTGCAGAGGGATTCCCTGGAGGAGCTCTGGGCTAAGCACACGCCGGGCAGGAGCACCCCAAGGACGGCTCCTCCTCAGGGTGCCCGCTCTGGCTCCCTCACGGAGCGTGCGAATGCAGCTCTAATTGACAACCTCACCCAACATTCTAATTACTGTTGCGACAATATAATTAAGCGTTGAATTTATGCACGGTTGCGAGCGGAGTGCCTTGCTTAGCTGAAGTAATGAAGTCTGGTAATAATGAACCCGTTAATTGGGAGAGGATGTAGCTTAGGATGCCATCAGCTGCACAATACCCAGAACGAGAGAAGCAAAAATCACGACAAAAGACGAAGTTTTCAGGTTCAAGTTCCAACAGTTCTGCATGCACCCATCAAAAGAAAAGCAATTCCCAAGCTGTGTTTCGGATTTCTGCTGGAATAATGGAAGCAGGTGTTGAGGAGTGACCAGACTGTTCCCAGCTCAGTCCACGCACACAGAGGGAAACACATCCTTAGCAAGAGACCCCCAGTTAGGACCAGCAGGTTGCCAACAGCCCTAGGAGTGACTGGTTCCCCCCACAGTGTTCACCCAGGGCAGGAGGAACAATAAATCCCTCTGCCTGACCTGCCTGGGAAGCCTGAGGCCGGGATTGTGCAGGGTTTCAGAAAACCACCACGTTCAGGGAGTTGGACACAAATGTCTCCATCATGGAAAGAGCCAAAGGGTCATTGCTAGAAAGTGGCCATGAAATTCTGGCAGCAAAGCTCTGTCTTCCAGGCTGGGAAGGTTTTCCTAGCCCTGGGTATGTATTTCAGTGTGTTAGCAGGGTGTCTGTCTCTTTTTCACCTCGAAACAAAAGCTGATTTTCTTCTCGTGTTCCTATTGCTGCGCTGGGCTCTGGTTTACAGTTCAGCAGAATTCCCTGCTCACACCTTCTGCTTTCCTGGCCTTTTTTCCCCAGGTTTTCTCCCTCTTCACCAGCAGCTGTGCCGAGGTTCCTGATGAAGGTGAGATGCTCAAGGTCACCCAAGCACCTTTTTCCACAGGGCCTGTGTGACATTATTGACTCAGCTACTTGGCTCTACCTTCACTGACGTAACAGCACAGCTGACATGGCATTAGCAGGAGGGAAAATTTTGGCAGAAAACACCTCGTTCATCCACTGGCAGTGTGCTTGGAGCAGAGCTTTGCCAGCCTGCAACCCTTCACCGTGATAAAAACTTCAGTGTTTGAGATTAAAAATTAATGTAACAATGACAGGGCCACGTAAGGCTCGGAGACAAATGAGAAATTATTCAGCTGCTGAAAAGTTGAAAGAAGTGACAGGAGGATTATACCAGTGCAAATCATTCCCAAGTATTTGTTTTCCAGGAACTGATGTCAAAGTGTGGGTAAGCGTTTAATCTCCTGTGGCAGTGCTAAGCAGTGATGGTTTCTGGGGTTATTAAAACCAACCGATATTTGCTGAAACGCTCTGCAAACCTTACAGAAATCTTGATGTATTTGGAGACACGGACAGGTCTCGATGTGGGCTGCAAGAACAGCTTAGCTTAAAATGTATAAATCTGAATGAACATGAGCACAATTCCACTTGCTCAGCCCGTGCAGCTGAATCTAACGAGGCACTGCTTTCAGGCAGCAGCTCAAGGAAAGCGTTTGTTTTCCCTTCCACTGTTCTGGGGTGGAGAGGGCTGGGGGATGTTTTCAGCCTTGGCACACAACTGCAGAGAAGTCAGCCTGTCAGAGTGGAGCAGATCTCAGATTAGTCATGACTGAGATCATGGGCTGGGTACAGTAGAGTTATTATTTATGGTACAGTGAGGCACTGCGGGAGCCTGTGGGGAGTCGTGAGTAATTGTACACAGCTCCACAGCTGCCAGGGAGGGATAAACTCCTCCTTCACCTCAGGCCACCCCGGGAAGTTAGCCCCTGACCTCTCCTCCTGTAATTCACAGAACGATCTCAGCTGGGAAACACCTCTAAGGTTGGACCTCCAGCAAAACCGGGTTCACCCGTTGGGTTTTTTTACCTTTGAACCGTGTGCACCGTGCGTGGCAAAGGGAAATGCCTACATGCAAGCAACAAACTGCTTTTCAGCACATATCTGCTGGGGTGGTGCCTCCTGATGCATCCCACTGGATATTTCTCTTGGAACAGCCCTTAGGGAAAGCAGAACCTCAGTGTAATCCGGAAAAGCGACAGCAGTGCTGATGAGAAAACACCGAGCCTTTGCAGGAAGGTTTTAGGAGTGGATAACCCCCCTTAGGACTCGATACCCCTGTGCTCCACAGAGTCCATCCGACACCTGCGAGGGGAGAGGCCGTGGGTGCAACCCAAAACTCTGTCCTGGCCTTACCTGGCAATGACAAAGAGGACACAGCTGACTCCGAGGCAGGCCAGGAGCACGTACATCCAAATATCCGGGGACAGAGGGTTTAGAAAGGAGAAGACGCCGGGGTTGGTCCCGTTGGGCTTCCGGTACAAGATACTGATCCCCAGCGTCATGAAGGGCTTGGAAAAGTCAATCACTTTCTCTCTGACATAGGTGATGGTGAGAGGAGCAACAGCCAGGTCGGCTTTCTGGGAACGCAAAAGGGAAAACGCTCATCTCCTTCATGTTCAGCAAACCCACCGCAATTCCCTCCATTTCTTCCCCAAGAATTAAAAAACCCCCAAATTTGGCTCAAATTCAACAAAATTTAACATTTCTAGGGTATTTTGGGGGGTGTGACATTCCGTTTCCTCTTTTTACAAAGCAGGGGGACGTTTGGGACATGGCCACTGATGGAGGTTCCCCCCCAACACCTGCAAACTGTTCATTCGGGCGTTCCTGCTCTGGTGGGTGGCAAAACAGGCACAGCAGTGGCTCTAAAAGGTGAAAACCACAGCAAAGATTTCACCATGAAATGCCCCAGGCGAAAGAAGAACAGAGAGAGAAGGGCTCAGCCTTACATGATCTATGAGTTCCTTGACCATCCCATTCCACTCTCCCTTGTCATTCTGGGCTCCGTATTTGCCGTCAGAAACGAGCTTGACCTCGTAGATGAAGCCTAAAATATTTGACAGCTCCTTTAGCAAGTCCAGGCAGTACCCCTCGAATCTGTCGTTGCCGTACAAGGGCTTGTCAGACTTCTTGTACATCACGTAGGGATCCTCCTGCAGGGAGAGACAGCAGACAGGCAGCGGGAGGCGTGAGGCTTGCTTCGGATCAGATCAGTTTCTCTTCGGGATGGTAACGTTTTCCAAAGGGATTGCCAGTAGATGGAAACCAGCAGTTTACCCTGTGCATTAAAAGCTGTTCTAGGTGTGTTAACCAACTCGCTGAATGAATTAGTGATGAGCATAAGGGCCCTAATTTTCAGTGGAATGGACCATTTGTGGCTCCTGGGAGCTTTAATTCCAGTTGTGCCCAGCAGCTCCAAACTCAGACCCAAGGTCTGTACCCTACATTGTCCCACTCCAAGGGACAGGAAGGGATACTGATGGAGAGAGGATCCTAAATAAAAGACAAAAAACCATAAGGGGGACCTGACATTTTATATTCTGTGAAAATTAAGCTTTTACTGAGAGCAGTTTTCAAGTGGAGCAAAGAGGGAATGGAGAACAGCACAGGCAGGTTGCAAAGTACATTTTAGCTTTCCCTTTCTCAGGATTTTGGATAGAAGAAGATCTGGGCAAGCAGTTTAATGTTGCTTGGCAATAGACAAGTAGTGTAGAAGGGAGCCTTTGAGCTCTTTCCTTCCTCCTGAGGAATTAGGCAGAGCAATAGAACAAAAAGTGGCATTACTGGGCAGGCGGAAAGCACGAGGCAGAGCAGGTCCCGAATAACCAGCTACACCTTGTCCATTCCTCACAGTAAGAGCAATGACTCAGTCTGTCTGCCTGCTGTTTGCCACTCTCTTTCAGCCCTCTCTGCCTCATTTTCAGTAAAACAAAGGATGTATAAGCACTGAGTGTGAAGCTGAGTGTTTGCGTGTGTTTGTTCTCCTGGGAGGAAAAGCGTGCAGGGTTCGTCCCTGAAACGCTGGAGAAAGTGAGACAATTTTGGAGGCAGAGGTTCCTGGGAGTCTTCCACTGGCAGTGGGGTGTTTTTGAGCCGATCTCATGGATGGGGGTGTGGATCCTGACCCTACATCTAAAGATCTGGGGAGCCTTACCAGAATGGTGGTGACGATGAGCGTGCGGTTGGCCAGCGAGTCCGTGATGTTGGTGGAGCGGTCCTTGTTGCTGTCCGTCATGTTAAGGCCACTGTAGGAGTTCCAGACCCCAATCTGCACAGAGGAGAGTGGGTGAGAGGCTGCCCTAGCCCCCATAACCCCTAAAGCACTGGCCTCGGGGCTCTGGTCACCTCAGGAAGGGACTGAGTGCTGGAGGAGGGCAGGAGCTCGGAGAAGGGCGGCAGCACCAAGGGCCGGTTCGGAAACCCCCGGGAACGACTGCAAAATGCAGACAATGCAAACCCAGGAGCAGTGAGAGCACGAGGCTTGGCAGTGCAGGGCTGGGGTGGCCAACTGGCTACTAAAGTGGAACATGTTGGCTTTGTTCCCTGCTAAAAACATGTCACATGTCTGGTTTTATGATTTTTTTAAAAATATTTTTCAGTGTTGGAGTTGAGACAGGTGGCAAGACCTCTCTCTTCTGATGGAACAGGTTAAAAGCCTGCATAACCACATTGGAGCAGACTGATGGATGCACTGGCCTTTTGCCTGCCCTGTGCCTTCAGCAGGTTTAGCAAAGATTATTCTGTCATTCCCGGACTCCTGGATATGCCAGAGCCATCGAGGTGATACCATTTCACACCCGAGCAGTATTTGTTCAGCAAACACCAGTGGCCAAAGGAAAATTCCTTTCTAGCCCTGGAGACAGTGAAAACTTCCAGGATTTACTGCCCAATCCAAAGCCTCTGGGGAAGACCTTGGTGATTTCAGCGGATTTGGATCTACGCCTTGTGGGGGCAGAAATGATAACTATGTTATGTATTCAGCTCAATATTTACCCACCCTAAATGCAGTCTGGAAGCATCTCCAGTGTTTTTGCCCTCGGATTTTCGTGCCCAGCCTGCTGAGGGCTGGTGCGAGGAGCTCCAGGCGAGGAGCTGGCTCAGGCAGTTTGGTTTGTGCTGGGCATTGTGGAGAGCACAACCATTTCAAACAAACTCGGGGTTTGTGTCCCTGGGTGCCACTGCTTTTGCCCCTCACAAACTTTAATTTTTTTCCAAATACTTAATGGGGACAGCCAAGCCATTAAAAAAAAAAAATGTTTATGCCAAGCATTTGTCAGTCATTCCCTTTGTTTCCAAAACTAGATCAGGGTGGGAAGCTGATCTGGAAAGTACACAGATTTACAAAGGAGATAAGATGTTGGCTATTCTGACAGCCTGAGCCAGGAATACAGTAAATATCCAGTGTCCTTGGATTCGCACCAGGGCGGATGAGCCCTTCTGCTCGCTGTTACCGACTTGGAATGTGTTTGCTGGCCGGCAGCAGGGAGAGAGGAGAACAACCAGGAGAGCAGGGAGCAGCACAGCCACGGAGCACACAGAAGACACCAGGAGAGCACTGCACATCTGGGCAAAGGGACGGCACTGCAGGGCAGCCCTGGCTGCAGGGGAGGGCGGCCAGAGGGCCTGGGAGGGATGAGGCCGAGGTAGGACATCGCTGCGGGGAACCCAGGGGATGTTTTGCAGTTTAGTGACAAGTTTGAGAGGTGTCATGTGCCCTTCCCAGCGAGCCCGTGCTCTGAACCAGCTGTAATTTGCTTTAAATCGGCTCAGCAGAACGCGGGATGCCTGCGGTCAGGAGGGAGATGGCTGCTGCGTGTCAGGGGATGATCTCCTTCCTCCCCAGGAACCAGGGGAGAGGGCCTTTGTGCCTCCCCGATCCACTGGAGATTAAACTGGGCTATTGAGTGTGTATGTGCTTCATGAGAGCACAGGAAGGGTTCTAGAGGGTGTTTTACACCAGTCTGTTCTCACAAAAACAACACCAACCCAAAACCCTTTCAAACTGCGTGTGAAGGAGGGGTGTGGAATAATGAGATCTGTGTGAACCATGGACAAAATACAATTCTAAGCACTCTAAAAAATTTCTGTCTCATGACTGCAGAGCACTTTAAACTTGGTGGATGCAGTTTTTATCTTCTCCTCATAGAACAGCACCCAGGGGTTGTAAGTCCTGTGGGGAGCCGTGCGTGGAGCTGGTCTCCAAATCCCGCTTTTGTGTTTTAAGCACCTTATGTTCAAAGAGGGATGAGATTCCTGGGGTAATTTACATCTTTTATAAACAAGCTTAGTCCCAATTTCCATATGTTAGTGAATGACAGCACCCACTTAATCATCTCTATTATTTGCTGTGAGGAGCTAATAACACACTCATCCAAACTGTGAGGCAATAATGCTCGAGCGCTGCCTGCACTGAGGGGTTTGTGTGGGGAAAAACACCCCCAGCCCTGCACATTAAACCAGACTTCACAGCTGATGCCAATACACATCCCAAATAGTGTAATTTTACCCCTCATGGTAAATTTTAGGTGAATCAGGAAGGATGGCACCTGAGAAAAGGACCGGTTTTGCTGCAGCCACGGGCCTGTACTCAAAGAAAGGGAAAAGCACAGCTCCCAAGAAGTAAAATAATAATTAAACCCCCCTGATTTGGTGAGAAAGCTGAATCCTGCCAAGATCTTTATAGCCTTTGGAATTACGGTGTCTCAAGTGGAGATAAACTTATCCTGCCAGGAAAATTGCTGCTTTCAGGGAGACTGTTGTCTCTAAACTGCAAGAGGAGAGTCGCTATCAAAACCCAAGGGCTGAGCGTGAAGACCCAGCCTAGAGGGTTTTGGCATCACCTGTCTGTGTACAAACCTTCTTCCACACTTTATATAAATGATTAGAACCCTCGCCAGCAGCCTTGGTATAGGGAAAAATAAACAGAGTGCTTCATTAAAAATGAAAAGAGAAGCCGTCTGGAGAGCTGTGTGGGAGCAATTACAGTTAAAGTCTCAATTAACCCATCAGCAATTACCACCCAGAGCTGAGCCAGCACACAGAGCAAGGGCCAGCAGCCCCGGGAGCTGCTGTCACCTGTGCTGGGGTTTGGGACACCCACAGCAGCCACCCCCAGGGCAGCCCCTATTGATGGCTGAGGAAAGGGAAGAAGAACCAATCCAGTCTTAAAAACCTGGAGAATTCTCAGCATCTCCGCTTTGTCGAGGTTGTTACTCAAGCACCTCCTTTCCTCTGCCCCTCGTGTCACATTTATCTGTGCATTTCTATATAAATGTATCTGTCTCTATATGTGAATTTACCATTCATTCACAGCTGCAGGGGCACGAATTGAAAATGAGGTGCACTTAAAGTGATTCTTTCCATTAGGTAAGTATTGCCTGCCCCAGATTGCTCTCCCACACCTCGAAATGCACAGCACACACTGTAAAATAAAATAAAAAACCAATCCTACCAGCTCTGCTTTAACTTTGACTCAAATCACTTGACAATAGTGGGGTTTTTTACCCCCATCACAGGAGACTCAAACTGAGGAACCATGCCCTTGTCAAATGAGCTTTTTGCTGTGTTTTTTTTACAAAAGGCCTGCTTACCTTTTCCGTGCCTTCCTCCTTGAGGCTGATGATGTCCAGGTCAAAGTCCTTCCTGAGCCCGTCGGTTTTGTTGAAGGTGATGCGCCCGGTCAGGCCGTCCCACCGTGCCTGGGGACACAAACACACCCCCACCGTGGCACCCAGCAGCAACCACCCTGAACCTGTAACAAGTGCTGCAATTTAAATGCTCCACAGCATTGAATCACTTCCAAATTTGGGTTTGTTTTTTTTTAAGCATATGTGGCTTTGCTGCTTTGACAAAACCCCCTTTCTTTGTTGTTTAGTTTCTCTCCAATATGTTTTGCGTTTTGCAACCAGGCACAAGTCTGTGACAGTTTACATAGATTGCTTTACATTTGTCTGGTACTGATACAAAAATACAGACTGGCTAAAGAGAAAGAGAGAATTGCACGTGCCCAGAGCCAGGGCAGTTCTGCACTGCACAGGAATTCACTGAGGAATTAAAAAAAAGGAGTCTGCTCTGTCCAAGCTGTGGGGCTGGACCTCGGAGCTTCCAGGAGAAGCCCAGGCAGTCACAGAGACCCCAAAAAGCTCTGCAGGGTGAGCACAGGGAGTGTCACACGCGGGGCTGAAGGACAGCACACAGAGTCACAGAGGAGCAGGTCTGGCCAAGCAGCACTTTGCTGGTCCAGCCTAACCCAGTGACTCCTAATCCTTGCTGTAAACCTGGCACCAGGGCCTGGATTTGTCCTGCATGGCCAGGAGGATTCCCTGTGCTGGGAACCCTTCTGCAGGGAGAAGGATCAGGGGCAAGGACAAGCTTGCTCCACAAGTTCAGTTTCCTGTGTCCTGTGAGCTTCCCACCCAGCCCGTTTGCCTTGAAACGAGATCTCTCTCCCTCCCACCCCATCTTGTCCCCAGAGCTGGTGCTTATCCATAAAACAAAGCGATGGGTTTCACAGGACAGACAATTCTGATAATCTGTTTTTGGGAGCTCCCCCATTAGATTAAACTGGTCAAAGCTACAAGGAGAGCTGCTGATAAAGGATGGCGTTGTTCCTCCGTGTGTGTCAGCCACATGATTTTAAATTACAGGCTTTTCCACCACTCATCGTTCCTTGCCTCATTTAATTTATTGGAGACGGAGGACAGAAGGAAAGCTGCATTAAAAATCACCACGCTTACAGACTTGTGTCTCCCTGTTTGATCTGAATTCCAGCCCTGAATCTGCAGGATTTAATCTCGGATACTGGGGAGCTCTCACCACGTGTCTCAGGCAAATCTGGTGCATTTGGAATTTGTGGGAGCAGCAGGACTCTGAAATGTACTCAAGTAACATAAAAATGGGAAAGCAGAAATTCGACAGCCTTGCTGCGAGGTTTTCCATCTCAATGACTTGGGAATGTACAAAAGCCTCTGCTGTGAACAGCGAAACGCTTGCAGGGTTATTTATTATTTGTTTATTTATTATGCTGACATAATCAAGGTAGCGGGGGGGACACATATGAATGAATTCCAGTCTCTAATATCTCTTTTTCCAGCCTGTCTTTTTATTCCTCTGACTTTCCCCCCTCTGTTATTCACAAAGACGGAACATTTTATAAAATCTGCTCTTTAGACAGCAGTTTCTCCTGGAGGGTGATTTGCCCCTGTGAGATGCTCCCATTAATTGATTGCATATCCCACACTCGGCTTCCCTGCTAAAGGGGGATGATCCTGAACGAACACCCAACGTGTCGTGTCGGGAACCCCCGACAGGAGCCTCCGTCTCCATGCTCGTGGAAAAGAGATTTATATGGTGAGATGCACCTCGCTTTCCCAAACAGGCTTTGGGGCTTTGACCTCTGCACTAAAGCAAGGGAAAGGTGCTACAAGCTGCTCAAATTTTAAGGTGCAGAGAAGTGCACAGGGCCTCTGTCCAACTTCAGTCCCACTCAGACCACCAAATAATGACCCAAATGTGACTTCAGTCACAGCAGGAGCCAGGGAGTGTTTCCCAGAAGGGTTAAATGCTGATGGGATTTTTAAACCCTAATGGTGAGGAACACGCTTCAAATACCACCTGAATTCTAAATTTAATTTCTGATTTTTATTTCATTTCTCCTAAACAGAAACAGAGAAAGCATCAGTTGCAGAGTTCCTGTTAATTAACAAACTGAAATGAAGCAGAACTTCCTGAAGAGCCAGGAGCTGCATGAATGTGTATCACGGAGATGGGATTTCATGCTTTCACACACAGGATTTACAGCAATTTTCATGTTTGTGGTGACACACTGAATGCCACAGGACATAATAAGAGTTGAATTGGAACCTGATCAGATAATTCATCAAAGAGCATCACTGTGAGCAGCTGCTCAGACCTTTTCTTGCTAAGCCTGGAGGAGGGAGTGGACAGAACAGGTTACAGACACAACTTCAGCCACCTCCGGAGGCTGCCAGGGACCTGCCATGGCCAAAACACACAAAGCAGCCTCATGAGAAAACTGTGAAACTCCCTGCTTTTACTGTGAAACTCCCTGCTTTTACTGTGAAACTCCCTGTTTTTACTGCTTTAAAAGATGAGGATTGTGGGGAAAGTACCGGCTGAACTCTGGGGTTGAATATTCCGATTACCATCCCTATCAATAATTGATTGATGGGAAATTGCAACAACAGGAGAAGGGAGCTGACTCAGCTTCCAAGGTCAAGGACCCCAGAGGAGTTCTATCAATTTCCATTTCACCATCTCCAATCAATCCCTGCAGCAGCCTCCGTTCCAGCCACAGCCGATCAATACTTCAATCCCAGAATCAATCAGTTCGGCTGCTTCCAGACTTATCACACAATCATGGAATATCCTGAGCAGGAAGAGACTCCCAAGGATCACCCAGCCCAGCCCCTGGCCCTGCACAGACACCAAACAATCCCACTCTGGGCATCCCTGGGAGTGGTGTCCAAACTGACCCGAGAAATTCCCTGAACAGACCAGATTTAGTTATTTATTCCACAGAGCACAACCTGTATTTTTTATTCTCTCTCTCTCTTTTTTCCTTCTTTTGGTGTCCATGCGTGACTTGAAACTTTGGAAACTTTTTCCTAAAGGCAAGCAATCAGCTGGGTTTTTCTCTGGCTTTAATGGGAGTTTGGTCAGAAATCAGTCAGCTGGGCTCTTCGCTGTGGGAGGAGTACACTCAGGAGCTGGAGTGAAGCCTAATTAGAGATAAGAATATTTTCCTGCCTCCTCTGTTTTGTCCGGGGATTATCCTGACCCACAGTATAGATATTTAATTCTCGGGGTTATAATCTGTTTATTTTTTATCAGAAGCTCCTAGACAAAGTGAACATCAGTTAATGATTTAATGTACATTCCTAATTAACCACAGGGGTGAAGGAGCCGATATTCCCAGGTTTCTGATGAGGGCTGTGATGGTATCTAATACTGGAATGAAACATTTAAAAACCTAGGAACACCTAAACCTACAATGCTCAGAACACCCCAGGTCACTTTTGTGTAACAAAATCTCCAAGGCCAGAAATAACAATGCCACTATAATAATGAATAATAACTAATAATAATAATAATATTAGTAATAACCAAAATGCTGCTGACCAAGAACAGTTTCATTTTCCTCTGGTTTTCTTTCCTTTGGGAAGAGAAGGCCGCTGCTTTGTTGGAGTTGCAGAGAGAGCTGCCAGCTTGGAGTGACAGTGATATTGCTTCTCCTTGGAGTGGAAATCATCGTGCGTGGAGAGCCACACATCAACTTGTCAGCTCTTACAATTAATCCTCTGATTAACAGAGATCCCCCAGGATTAGGGAATACAGCGAGTTAGGGTATGACTTTGCCATTATCCTGCTCCAAATCTGACACAACTGATGGAATAAAGGGAATTTCAGCACTCGCCAGCACAGGGCTTTATCTGCCGAGATAAACTGAGAATTATGATGCTCCACAGCCTCCTGGAAGAGGTCCAGGAAAAGCCCTGGACTTTCACCGAGCAGCACTGGAATGGAAATGCAGTGAGAAGCAGAAAGGTGCATTCTCCACGGCTGGAGGGGTGGGATTATTTGGGACTGTGAACGTGGGAAACGTAACCTGTGCAACGTGTTTGAGTCAGCCTGGGTATATCAAATATGTCCTGAAAACATGTTTCGTGTAGCAAATGCCAAAACATCCCCCACACAGTCAGATAAAGTCACTTTATAGTAGCTCCTGCTCGTTTTTTATAAGCAAATCTACTGCCCAGGTAACATTTAATGAACTAAAAGCAGAATGGAAGAAAATATATGTAATCTTTTTGCCAAACAGCTTGTTTTGATTTGGGATATCACAGTATCAGCACCTCACAGATAATTTTTTATCGATTTTCATCAACTCCATATGTATTTATTCTCAGCATGCAATCCTGTAGTTACTTTGCAATCTGGGCACAGATCATTCCATAAATGAGTGTTTTTCCACTCGAAATTTGACTTCGGAATAAGGATCCCTGTTGACATTACCCTCAGCCACACGTTGTCTTCCTGGGAAGCCGAGCTTTATTTCCTAATAAAGCACCATGGGATGCAGGTCAGGCAGTTGTTTTGTTTGCTCTCCTAATTAAGAGTTTTCAGGTCAAAGTAACAGCCAGTAATAGGCTCGTGGCAGAAATGCACTTCATGGACAGGAAGTTAAGGTTTTGAGAAGTGAAACAAAGAAAAAAGGTTTCAGTGAGAGTGGATCCAGTGTTAATATTAATGAACTGGTGAGAGAAGCCCTACCAAAGTAAACAACTGTTTTAATTTGCTGTAACTGAATATTGCAGCACCAGAGCCTGGAGAATAATTCCAGCCAGTACCCACAGGCGCTGTCACTGGGTCCCTGCTAAAATGCCATAAAAAAGATGCAGCAGAAGAGATTTTATTTCTTATTTTGGAGCAAAGTGCTGTCATCTTTTCCCAGTCACTGCACGGAGACTTCAGGGCTGCCCCAGAGCCCCTCTCTCAGGGACCAGGGGAGGTGGGGAGCTTCTGGCTCCTGTGGCACCAGGCTTGTGCTGCCCTCTCCTTCTTTTGTTCCACTCTGCAGGGCTGGAGCCCCATGAAAACACTCGGACGTGCTGACTCTGGGAGCAGTCAAACACCATCAAACAGCAGAAATGTTCTGCTCTCTTACAAGATGTTTTGTGCTCCTGTGTTTGGAGATGCTGCTGGTCAGAAACAGAACAAATTGATGGGTACCTCTGCAGATGGATGGATGGCTCTCACTCCTGGTCTCAGTGCTGGGGATGGATCTGGCCAGAAACACAACAGGAACTGAAATCTCTTCAGATCTCTTTCAGTCTCTGAGATTTTTCTCTGCGGTTCTGCTTGAGGGCATCTAACAGTCACCCAGAACCCAATCTGCATCTCTCTCCTCCTCTCTGCAGTTGTTCTTTTGGTTGTGGCTGGATTTGAGTGAGGGGAGCTCACACTGGTTTCGATGACAATTGAAAACCCATCATAATCTGGGGCCTTATCTTATGCTTTAGAGAGGACACGACCAGAACTCGATCATTCAATTATAAACACGTTTTGTCTTTGCATCCATTTTTCCTCCAGGAAAGGTGGGATCATCCTTTCTGTCCCTGTTCCCCCTCTGCAGATGGACAACGCCCTCCTCCTCCCGCTGAGCAGGGCTGAGGGGCGCTCCCTGCAGAGGCCTCCAGAAGGGCTCAGAGATAGGAGCATCCTCCACTTGTGAATGGCACTGGGTCAGGGAGAGACACAGCTTCTGACAAGGATCTACTCTTCGTTAAAAACTCCTTATTGGGCTGTTGCAGGCCCTTGATCCCAGACACTTCATAGCCCTGGCCCACAAAGCAAATGAGGTGACCTGAGTTCTTTTCACCACCGAAATAAAATGCAAAAGCTCACCAGGGAGCCATCGAAGCACTTGTTAACTCCAGGATCTGCAGGAGTCACTGCAGGCAAATTCTTTGTCTGAAACTGGTTTATTTAGACTGGAGTACTGAATATTTGTCTTTAGTCCAGTCTGTAAAATGCCCTCACAGGATGCCAGTGCCACACCACAAAACAGGAAAATTAAATTCTATTGATGTGAGCCCAAGCTATCACTCTGCCTTCTTGGCTTTGCTTCCTCCATACCTGTTCACTGATTCCTAATTTATAAAGTTCCTCTGTCCCTGCTGAACAAACCAGATCCTGACATGAACTAGGGAACGTCAAATGTATTTGCTATTTGTCTCCAGCTCCTGCTTTAGGCTTTACAGGAAATGCAATACTGTCTCATTTAACCTCATCCTCTGCTTTTAACAACCACCTTTTCTTGGCTACAACGGACACAGGAAGGTAAGACTCTCAGAGTATTTAAATCAGTGTTTTACTGACCACGAGAGACTCTCTCTGCAAGGCCATCAGTGATTAGCTCCCATATCTCACTCCACGCAAGAGGAGCTGCTTGTCCATGATGAATGAGAGCTGTGTCACTGTTCAGCTTTGAATTGATCTGCTGGGGTACATCTGCTCCTCTTGGGCAAAGCATTCTGCTTTAGGCCTCAGGAACCCTTGGTTTTACACTCAGCATCCCCCAAAATAAGTAGGGCATCACCGTAGGTTTATTCACTGATACAAAGTCTTTTGTTAACTTTCAATTTCATTATAATTATTCTTCAAATGCAGGGACTGGGGTGGGGAAAAGGTAAAACATACGTGGGACGCTCCACGTAATTTCCAATTTTCATTTCTGCACTGTTCCCTAAAGGAAAGGTTTCCATTTGAAATTCAAAATAAAACCAGTACTTTTGAAAGAGTGAAGGCATTTCAACCTAAAATGTGTATTTTTAGGACATCTCTGGATCAAGCTCAGTCATGGATTCTTATAAGACAGAGCACTGCTTCAGGAAGCAGCTTCCTTCTTTAGAAATACTGGCTGCAATGTTTTCTGGATAGTGATCACCGACCAAACAATCCGCAAAACAGCTGGAATTACACTGTGAAGCAAGGACAGAGCTGCAGACTCGCTTTCCTTTCAACTTCCAGAACAACTGTTGTAGTGGCCTCACATTTGTAGAAATTACCGAACAGCCGTAGCAAACACCACCCGAGTGAAGAACCTGGGAGGCGTTACAGTGCTTTAGTCTGAGACTCTGCCACAGCCAGGCTTTAGCAGCTGGGTTTTTTTTGAAAGATCAGAATGGAAGCCAGAGCCTTGTGCCTGTAAATCAGAGTTCTTTTGCCAGGCAGGTGAGGGAGACTCTACCCTGTGAGCGCCAGGAACGGGAGCACAGCAAGGGCCGGGACAGGGAGCAGCAAGGCGAGGCGGGGGAGAGGAAAGGAAGGGTCAGGCTGACCGCAAGCAGGGGTTCTGCACTTGCCTCTTTGATGAGGTTCATGAAGCGGGGCCCGAAGCGCCAGGGCTTGTGGCGGTGGCACTGCAGGGAGCTGACGGTCAGCTGGGACGCTCGCTGGGAGGCCACTGCCACCATGTACACGGCGTCGTACATCAGCGCCGCTTCCGTCTGCAGAGACACGGGCTGGGTTAGTGCCTGCTGGGGCTGCTCCTGCGGCTCCTGCTCTCGGGGAGAAGCCTCTGCTGGGCTCGCCGTGGAGCCCTGAGGAGGAGCAGAAGCCATTTTTCATGTTAATTTCAGAGTGTTTTCCACACTGGCAGGGAAACTACACCGGGTAGCTACAGGGAGAGGGAGGTCAGGGAGTCCCAGGCAGGCTGGAGAGGGGTTTTAAGAAGTCCCAGGTGTATGAGCCACTCTTCTCAGCACTTGTGGGATTGCTTTGTTCCCAGCAGGTCAGGCTGGCCCTGCTCTCCAGGGAAACCAGTCCCACTGACCACCTGGAACACATCCCACCGCCCAGGTATCTGCTGCCTCCAAGCGCCTGCTGCCCCCGAGGATCTTGGCTGTTGGCACACGTGCGAGCAATGGTGTCCCAGAGAGAGGGGAACTGTCCTTCTGAGGTGTGTTTTTGGGGGATTAACGTGGACTCACACATCTAACTTCCCACTACAGCCCTTAGATCCTCGAATATTACCCCATAGATTCAAAATTACTGGGTGCTCTTTGTGCATCTGTGTTTCTGTTGAGAGTGGGTCTGTGGGTTTAAAGGCATGGCCTCAAACTGACATCCCACGCTCTGTCCCGCTTTGTCACTTCAGAAAAGTCCCACCTTCACCTGCACGGTGCTTCAGTGCTCTCCCAGGGAGGTGGGAATGGCTGTGTCTGCCTTAATGATGCTGTGCAAATTACCTTCCAGGTAAACCTAATGAATAATTAAGCAGGGGCCTCAAAAAAAGGGCACTAATTCTGCAGAGAAGAAACTGGACTCCTTTATAGGAACTACAGAGCTGATCAATTTTCTGTTTCTTTCCCACACAATTCCTCTGGGAAATTAATACATTTGATTCTTTGTCTGTGCCATGTACCTGAGTAAATTACAACAGCATCAGTGTTATCAGCAGGTTTTTTTTGGAGGGTTTTGCTCAAATGTATCGGGATTTAAGGACTAATCTTAAGATAGTGCAGAAGAGGAGTTGGTCTTGATGTGCTTGTCAGAATCTGCCCAAAATAATGCTCCACGATGGGAGCACACTGTGAGATCAGAAAACATGGTGAGTGATGAGTCGAGCAGGAGACGACAATACCAGCTGTCCTCACTGTGAGGTGTCTCACAACAGACAGTCGCTCCAGCTGCACTCAGGGGATCAAGGGCTGACCCCAAATCCCTCTAAATCAACGGAAATATTCCCATCAATGTCAGTAGACCTCGGTTTTTGCACTGGGCTGGGCCCTCGTGATTGGATTTGGCTGGGTCTGCCCTCCCAGAGGCCCTGGGAGGAGATGCTCGGTGAGAAAGCTCCAGTGCCCTCACTCTGCTCTGTCTGGGACTGCTGCTGCTCTGCTCTGTCTGGGACTGCTGCTGCTCTGCCCCGACCACACCCCGGTGCATCCCCAGGGGCTGCAGCACTGCCAGGCCTGGCTGCTCAGTCCTGTCCTTGTGCCGCCTGTCACTCGTCCCTCCTTCGTGCTTGTGCCACCGCCTTGGCTTTTCACTCCTCCCCTCCCTGGGGCTCCGATCAGGGTTGTAGGGTGCAACAGATCACCTCATTTTCCAAAGTCAGTCACCTTGCCCCGATTTCTCTGCTTTTGTGTCAGGAGAAAGAGACTCGGAGTCAGTCCTGGAACTGGTTTTTCTGATTTTTGTGTGCTGCTTAAGCCATGCAAAGAAAGGCAGAGATGTCATTGGAACAGCTCTGCCTCTGCGTGCAGTTTGGGCACCGAGCAGGACGTGACCTCAGAACTGTCTCGCCCATGCCCTGCTGACTTCCCACGAGCTGCTTTCGGGGCAAACAGCGGAGCACGGACCAGAAGGGACAAATCCCGAGTTAATAACAGGACGTGCTGTCCTGATCTCCGTGCACTGTGCGGCCTGACACAGCCTCAGTGTCGGTGAAATGCAGCAGTGGTGCAGCTCTCCATCAAACCAGGAAATCCTGGAACCTGCCGGGAACATGGACGTGATCGCGGCCAGCGGGGAGAGGCTGCCCCCGGGGCTGTGCCAGAGCAGCCAGGACACTGACACCATGGAGGTGCAAAGGAGACGATGAGAGCCAGGGATACCAAGGAGAGCAGAAGAACGGTGAAAACTTTGCTTTTCCCAGTGTTCTGGGGGATTTCTGCGTGAATTCCCATCAGGAATTCCCTGGGACAACTTTCTCCCTGCTTTGGGTACGAGTGAGCACAGTGACACTGCCCAAAGCGGCACCAGTGTGTGAAATGCCAGGGACAGCACGCTTAAGGCATTTCTCCTCAGGATGTTAAGACATTTCCGAATTTTCCCTGCAATCATCTGCAATAAAGTCTATTTCTTATCGCTTCGAGCTCCACTCAGCCCATGAGATACATTATCTCGTACTGCAAAGAGATGGCAACCCTTCACCCTGCCAAACTGAATGGAGTCATGTTGCCCATGTAATTGTCCCTATTCTTTCCTTTCCTTCTTGGGGGAGTGCTAGGGAGGAATCCTAATTCCCTGGCTTGATGATACCTTTCATCTATCTTTAAATTACATCTCAAAAGCCAGAGTTTCTGTAGAGAGGGAAATGATGAGAAAGGGCACTTTACCCATTTAAAAATGCTACTCCCTTTCCAAACGTGCGATTCCTGCCCCTGCAGGTTATAAATCCTCTCCCTGCTTGGGAAGTTTGATTTTCTGTTGTGTCTCCCACTGCCCAGCGCGGGAGGCGACTGGAGAAGCAAGGCAGCACTTTGATTTTTGACGGCGATGAGACGAATGACGGCACCGTGAGGGGGATTTGTCCCTGTGCCACCCCCTCCCGGCGTGGCAGCGTGCCCTGGCTGTTCACTTACTGTCATCATGCCATCGAGGAGCCCCGTCTCGGGCTTGGGGGGCGCCTGCAGCCGCTCCATCGACCACTTCTCCACCACGGACGACACGTGCGGGTTGTCGATGTTGAGCAGCCGAAAGCCCGTCATGTTCACCCCGCTGTACCTGTAGGGCTCCAGGTCCAGTGCAAACAGGTCCTAAAGCACCAGCCAGAACACAAACATGTAGCATTTTAAAAGGCAAATGTGAGGTTTTTCCCCTGTGCCCGCCCTGGCTGCCCTCAAAGGTTTGAAACCTGACTGAGCCGAAGCTGCATGAGGCAGGTGACAAGCAGCACATCTGCTTTCTGGAAGGAAAAGACGAGTCCCCCACAGCAGAACTGCTTTGCAAGCGACCCGCACGTTTTAATTTACAGCAGCGCTGCAGCTCTGACAGGCCGACATGAGGAATTAGCTGGCCAGTGTCAAGCTCCTGTCTCAGCTCGGGGAAGGAAAATTCCGAGCGCCGCGCTTTGCCCGCTCGCGAATCCCACTTTCCCTGCTGTGCCTCCCCAGGCTGTGGGATGGGCATGTCAGTGCTGTGCTCCGGAGCCTGGCATTTACAGGGCAGGAAAAGAGCGGGCACTGGGGGCGACTGAACCGCGTGGGACCCTCCCGAGCTGTGCTGGCCAGGCAGTGCAGATGGGAGAACTGCTCCTCAAAGCCTGAAGCTGCTTTTCCACTTTTCCGCTTTTCCTGATCCCAGCAGGGCGGGAAAAGGACAAATGAGCTGGTCGTGGTTTGCTACCACAAACCAAAACATTTCCCAACACCACAAACCCACAGCTCGGTGCTTGTTCCAAAATGCTCTGCACCATCCCCCACACACTGCTGCTGGTGGTGACCATTTTCTGGTAGATCCTTGTTTGTTTATTGCATAGATTTGCAAATTCCGCAGCGAATCCTAAACTTCCACGTTTTCCTTGATGTTAAAAGGGCCTCGAGGAGAACTATTTCCGGCTCCTTCTTCATGTTCCAAAGAGCAGGAGCATCTCTTCTAATGAATTGGCTATTGGATTCAAAATGATTTGTCACTTCCACATGAAATTTGATTTGGGAAGGAAATACCGAATAAGCTGATGCACATGATGTAGCCCAGCCCTCTAGGACTGTTCCAGCAATATCAGATCTCTGCTGCCTTTCTAGTTTACAATGCAAATGAACCTTAAGCACAAATTGAGCTGTGTTCATATAGCTCACATGAGGTAAAAAATAGGAAAAACATGCTGAAATAAGTATGGATTTCGACCATCAAAGAAAACTCAGGGGTTTGCTTTCATTATAAAATTGCCTGAGTGATTTTTATCCATTTGTGATTTTGTGTTTTTATGAGTAAACGAAACATTCCAGTGGCGAACCAGCAGTGCCCAGGGTGCACAGCCATTTGTTCTTTATTTTGTTTCACACTGGTCTGTCTGCACTGATGGTTTCTCCTCAATCACCACACTGCAATTAATGTTCACTGCATTAAAGTGTCAGCAAACACTAACAGTGTTAGCGGCCAAACAGCTTCTGTACAAAATTAGGGGTCCTGGTATTCCTGAGGAGTGTTAGCACCCATTCTCCAGGGCTTTCCTTGACTAATGGCAACACAGATCTCCCAGAAAAAGGGGACATTTTTAGCTGTCTTTTCTGAAACAGAGGAAATTTCCCCCCAGAATGTTATAGTGTTCCTTACCAGTGTTGTAAAAAAGTAGTGGTAGTATTCTGTCATCATTCCCATGGAGAGAATCTGTGAAAGAGACGGAAAGGTGAGGGTGCTTTACTCTGAAAGCTCCCAGAGTGCTGCAGTGCCTTTGAAAAGCAAGGGTTAAACACATCACAGGTCATGAGAGCTTGATTGCAATGAACCCTACATTTTTCTCCTGGAACCAAAATCCTGTTGTATTTAAATGGTGTTTTTATCACCTCTGCTCAGGAAAGAGATTAAAGATAGCAAAACTTCCAGGACAAGAAAAATTACTAGAGATAACGAGGTGCTGATTTTTAAAGTCCTTTAGTCTGCAGTCTGGAAGCACTATAAAGGAATTTACTCACAGGCACCACAGGTTGTAGGGAGAAGTGTTTCGGGGCAGGTTTTTGTGTTCTGCTGCCAGGTGGGAACAGGACACTGGTGAGGGCTCGGGAGTAAAGGAGGAAAAGAGAAAGAAGGAAGTTTCTCCAATTGCCTTTTGCTCCACTGGGGAATGTGGGTCAGCAGGAGGGTGCCAAAACAACTGGGATGGAAGAAAGTTTGGGCTGGATTGACCTTCTGGAGGTCTAAATGGACACTGACAGCCACCTTGGGCAGAGGAGGACGAGGTTTTCCTTCCCAGCCCTTGCGCTGCAGGACAGTTCCTGAAGGATGTGCTTTACTCCCTCAGCCCTCCCCAAAAGCAGTGGGAATGCTTCCAAAATCAGTGGGAATGCTTCTAAAATCAGTGGGAATGATTCCAAAGGCAGTGGGAATGCTTCCAAAGGCAGTGGGAATGCTTTCCTAACCCCCAGAGGTGTGTGGGTAACTGGCTGTTCCGCAGCCTCCCCCCCAGTGTCCTACACTTGTCCCCACGTCCCCACACGCTCTCGCCAGGATGGGAAAATTCTGCCCTCTGGGGTCTTGTGAGGAGGAAGAGGAGGAGGAGGAGGAGGAATTATAAACTGGGAAACTGCTGAGGAATTCATTGCCACAACAGCAACGCAGACCAAGGTTAACTCCTGTTCGGTCCTGATCCCAGCAATGTGAGGATCTGCCATGAATACCCTGTTAGGACAGTTTTAGGAGTGCCTGAATAGCCGTTTGAAAGGCAGGGGGAAACACTGGGATTTGGCCGGCCAAAAATTCCCTTTCCTGGCACAAGCCTCCGAACATCAGTTGAGTGACTGTGTACGGCAATTTCTCACACAAAAAAAAAAGAAAGGAAAAGAAAGGAAGAAAGAAAAGCCTGAACTTTCTGAGCTGCAGCAGATAATAAAACCAGCTCGGTGTTAATCGCAAACAACTGATCCGTTTCCAGCCGCTAAAAGTCAAGCCAGAAGGCAACTGTTTTATTGAAATGCTCCACTGGATTTACACATCAAAATTGCCTTTTTTATTCCTGATTTTATTAATCCTCTTCTATTCTGTTTCTTGGAGCTGTTTTATTACCTGTTAGAATAAGCTGGAGGCTGCTGTTCCTTCCCTGTTTGTGCACAGATAACAATACAGGGCTGCGTCCAGGGGAGCTTTTGTGTGCTGTGTTCCCCAGCTGACCTGGCTGGGCTCAGTCCCCCTCCCTGGGGCCACCGGATTTCTGTGGCTTTGGGAAGGAGGTGCCAAATTCATGGGATTTTTACGATGCACATCTCCTTTGAGCTGGAACTGTTCTGAAAAAGCCCAGTTGTGGGGCTCAGAGCAGCTGCCAGGTTAAACAAACGTGGTCTGAGCCCAGGAGAGGCCCAGATTTCTCTGGTCCTTTGCAGGATGTTTGCAGTCAGTCCACGGGGGTGCTTTGGGGTGACAGCAAGTTCTTATCAGTTTACACAGGGAGGATCCAAATGCCCAGACTGAAATTAGTGATTCCTTCTGGCCTGGATTGCAGCCTGAGACAGGAGAGCTGAGAGGCCACTGTGCTTCTGGTGGCAGAGAATACAAACTCCACCTCGCCTGCACGGGCAGCGCTGCCCCACACAGTGCCCTGAAATGCAGGTTTCCATCGGGCAGCCGGACACCTGCACTGCAGTGAGCGTGAAGTGTGGCTTTGGGAAGCCTTTCCCAGCTCGTGCTGCTGCAGCCACACTGCTGAAGGGACCAGCCGGCTGAGAGCCAGGGCAGCTTTCCTGTCCGCTCCAGGAGAGCAGCCCGAGAGCAGCGTTGGCCTCTGAACACACGCTGGATGAACCCTTTAGGAGATATTGATCGCCAGGCAATGCCCTGTGAACAGAGCTGGCAGGGCACACACAGCCGTGGAGGATCAGGACTGCAGACGGCAAGCTGCAGGTTTGTCCTTTAAAGCAGAACAACCCCACAACAAGCCACAAAAAACGCCCAAACAAACGAGCAACACCCTGAAACCCCACACCAAACGGGAACAAAGCCCCTGGGAACAGCCTCAACTGGTTGTCCTCCCCTCTCTCAGCCACTGAGGATGGTAATCAGCCAACAGCTATTGAGCACTGAGACATGCCCGTGACATGTGCACTAGATACGAAACAGGGGCTTTTCACTGGTGGGTCAAGCAGACTTGGCAATAATAATTTGTTTATGTTTAAGGGTAATATGGCTGCTGAGTGGAATTCCCACTGAAGGATGATTTAATGCTCCGATGCAGGAAAACAGGAGACGGAATCAAGCCAAAGCAAAAGCAAGAGGAATGCTGAGAATCGTGCTGGACATCCCAAAGCCTCAATAACTCCCGAGCCTTCACTCCCGGGACGCTCCCGTCAGCGGAAATAGGAGTTTCCAGGGCTCTTCTGCCGTGGGTTTGCAGCACAGCAGACACAGGAAAGCAGCTCCCAGCGGCTCCCAGGAGGAGACAATAACAGCCTGCTGGGACCAAAGATGGATTTCAGGCTGGGACACCCCTGAAGCACCTGGCAAAGCTTCCCACAGAGAGGGGGACCTGAAAGAGTGAAAGGGCCCAGCAGAGAGAGGGGAAGGCACCATCTGTGTCTGGGTGCCTGCCCACAGGAAACTGGGATGAGGTTTGCTATTTAAATAACTCTGCATGTAATTATGTAAATAATTACGCACCTGATACAAATGTCCTATTTAAATAATAATAGCTTTTACTTACACTGGAGCTCGGATGAATGTAAACTAGGGAAATCAGCCTCAGATATTCTCCTTGTGCATCTCCTGCCCAGCCTTCCCTGTGTAACATTTGTTCTTCAGCCAAACTCAGACATGGTTGGACAATGGGAGATGAAGACACTTCCATCTCTAATTATCCATTCCGGATCAGGAGCCTGGGCCTTTGCAGCTGTGCCCTTTCAGCTGTGGGTCATGAACCACAACGTGAATCCAAAGAAGTACCAGTGGTCAAATTATATACGGCAAGCTGACAGAGACTGGGTAAAAATACTCTCCCTTATGTCTGAAAATCTGCCCTGTTCCTGTCTTGAATCACGTCCCAGCTCTCACTTGCATTTGTTCGACTTGTAAAAACCTCCCTGCCTCATTTAGATCCATTGTCAGTCTCCCTTCGAGGCGGGCTGGGACTGGAATGACGGGGAAGTGCATTAGTGGGAACTGCACCAAATCCTGCGCTTGCTTTCACTCTGCATTTCCTCCACTCCAGCTATTATTCAATTTCATGGCCATTAGATGCATTTCATTTTCCAATTAATTATCCCAGCTGCTTTCTAAGATCAGCAAGGGGCAGCACAGTGACCAAAAGCCCCTCTGCCCGCTGGCCTCTCGAGTGCCAGAGGTCTATACTGAGCACACAGGGCTCCCCTGGACCCATGCAGACAGCTTTATTTGGACTTGAGGGCGCTCCCTGGAAGTCTGCATCCCTCTGAGCACAGCAGCTGTGCAGCTGGAGTGGCTGCCTCCCCCGTGGACACGAGCCACGCCAAGGGACGAGGCAGCTCTGGAAGCACCGTGTGGTGCTGGAGCCCAGCTGGAGCAGGGACCATGGCACTGGGGCAGGACAAACGCCCCAGGCAGCTGGGGGTGCCTCCTGCTGCTTCCTGAAGGGACCCCAGGGTTCTGGAGCAGCCACACCACCCTTCAGACCCCATCCTCCCACAGAGCCCAGGCTGATTTGCCTCTGCAGGGACCCACTTTTCCATTTGGGAGCTGGATTTCGGGCTGAATTACCCCTGTCACACCCCTCCTGTGCCCACGGGCTTTGCTGTTGTCCCAGCAGGGACCAGGGGGCCAAAGGAGGGTGCCCCCCACCAACAAACCCTTTACAAAATCAGGAAGGGGAGGAGAGCCAGCCAGGCCAGCACATCTCTGCTTCTCACCCAAAGAGGGGCGCCTGGGGGAATCTGCCACTGTGATTTCTCCCGTGGAAGCGGGAACAGAGCTAATCCTGCCTTTCCTTAGCAGGGAGGGGGCTCCAGCCTACCTGCCAGGCTCCTGGAAGGAGCGGAGTCAGGAGCTGAGGTTTTCTGTTCTCACGTCTATTGCTGTACCAGGAGCGAACTCCATGGTGACACCCGGGTTTCAGCCTCCCGGAGGAGCTGAAGGAATGATTCCTCTCCTTGTCTGTCACATCGTCTGTACAGAACGCTCTGTGAGCGCCTCAAACCCGATCAAATATACAGCACACTTCCCCAAATGTGTTTTGGAGGTGTGAAGAAAGGAGTAGGTAATTTAGGGTTAGCAGGGACCTGCTTCCTGAGAGGTGAGTTTGCCTGGCAGTGGAATCTGTGCCAGCTCCCGGTGTGCTGGAACAAACTGAGGGTTAACAACAGCGACTCCACCTCTTCAAGTTCCTCTTACGAAAGGCAGTCTCAGCCTAAATAACATGCAGGATAAAGTGCAGGATTTGTGCATGAAACAGACTGCAATTTACAACAGCCAGATTTAATTTACCTGGGGAGTGCTCATCTGCTACGGACAGAGAGCACCGACCTCCGTCCACCAAACATTCCAGGGAAATGCCATGACCAGCCCAGGGGGGCCAGGAGGAAGGGGGCTGGTCAGGGAAGGAAAATCCTGAGGAAATCCAGGCTCTCTGAGCGTGTCAGAGAAGGGGAAATGTGGCAGTTTAGGGAATAGCTTGTTCAGCTCTGTATTTTGGTTAAATTAGGTTATCGATTCACCTGTTCTTGTCATGCACACGAGGAAGTGTGGCTTGATGGGGTTTTAGTGGAAGCCATAAATCAGCAGAAATTAGAGAAGCAATCTGTCTTTTGTGGTTTTTTTGTAAAGCCAAGGCTGGCAGAGGTGAGTGAAGAGGTGCCCTGGGGCACACACCACACAGAATTCTGTGCTAATCCTCCTGCTCCCAGAGGAGCTTCTGGGCACCTCCGTCCCTGGGACAGAAGCAGTGCCACGGCTGGTGCCCCCTCCCTGCTCCATGGGCTCCTGAACACCTGCTACGTTACCTAAACACAGTGAGCAGACAAGGAAGAGCTGCTTTGGGACAGCTTTAGGTGACCCCGGGTCCTGCTCCTGTTAGAAACCTTACATAATCTAACAACACTTGTCTTTCCCGTGACGTCTATTGGATTGTTTGCAAAGTCAAAAATACTCTCTACTAAAACCAGAGTTTCCTTGAAATGACTTCTCCAGTGTTTGATAGCGTGCTTCCATCCAGGTAAAATGCCACGGGGGTGTGTGAGTGCAGGGATGGGGAGGTGCACAGGGCTCTCCCTGTAACCTGCAATCAGAGGAGTCCCACGGGAATTCAGAGCCCTCCACACCTGCACATTTCACAGCTGCCTCCGGCAGGGAGGAACTCAACCCCTGAGTTATTGCTGCCAGCATGCACACTCAGCCACAGAAGTAGCTCACAGAAAAACCATTTTCCCTTTCCTTCCAGCCTGTATTTATGTTGTTTCCTCTCCCACAGCGCTGACCCACAGGTGTACCTCTCTCAATTCTGCCGTTTTCTCCCACACTGTCATTCCCCCTCCTCCTCCCAGTTCTTCAGGCACTGGAGAGCACTGTCTGTATCTGCAGCCTGTCACTTGTCTGGCTGATCCATACCCCACACAAACTCTTCTGCTGCTTTGCCCTGCTTCAGTGCATCTTTCAGCACTCCCTCCTCTTCCTTTGACACCCCGGTTTTGTTTCTTGGGGTTTTTTCCATGCTCAGCCTGGCATATTGGAAGCTTTGTGCCTCCTGCAGTGTGCCAGACATCTGCACCTTCCCTTTGCAGATCCTTCAGAATCCGTGTCGTCAACTCTTCCCCCACAGATCTCCTTTTGGAGCAGCCAAAAGTGGGGATGCTTTTGGGCAGCCCTGCAGGGAGCAGAGTGGGGGGACAGCCCACTCCCCCTGCCCAAGCGGCGCTGCTGCAGTGCCCTCCCCACCCCCGTACCTCAAATCGCTCGCACCGAGAAAATCCTAGCATGTAGTGCAGGGCAGCATTCCTGAGAGCAGGAAATCTCACCCCACCAGCTCACAGGAGCTGTGTGCTGCAGCTGCTTGAGGATGCTGCGAGTCCCTGTCCCCAGCAGCAAGTTTCTCCAGCCTGGAGAGGAAGGTTCCAGGCTCCGCACACCGATGCAGTAACTTGCCTTACCAACTCTGACACAGAAAGCTACTCTGCACAACTTAAATATTTCAGTGAAACATTCTGGGATGGCAGCAGAAAGGGACCTTTGTGGGCATTCAGTCAGTGGAACCTCGCTGGTGCTGGGTGTGTATCAGGGGATCCCATGGGATTGACTGGCAGGACAAATAACACCTCCTCCCTCATCCCCACCGGTGCAGCAAGAAGGGAACTGCCCTCACAGTGTTTGGCTTGCTTGGAATTATTTCCTGCAGGCCAAGGAACCGCAGGAGCCAGTGCTTTAGACTTTGATTGTCGAGGAACGTGTAGCCAGTGACACCAGTAAATTCAACCTCCCACCCTCCCTGCGTGCCCCTGGGAATGTCCCAGCCCATTAATGTCAGGCTCTGTTTGTCCTCGCCTGCTGTGGCTGCCCAAATCTCACACCCAGGCTGGGCCAGCCCTCGCACAACAACCTCTCTCGTTGTTCTAAAGGATCGTTTTTTCCTCTGATTCTGCCTCTTTCTCTTTTTATGGGAAAGAAATAAAACCTCTACTGATTAGACTGGGACAAGCTGAAGCACACGAAGCGATGTCCCTAGTCAGGCAGAAGCTGGAATGTCAAAAGGAAAAGCCTGTCTGCTCCTGGGGGACGCACGCGGGGCTCTCTGGGCATGGCAGCGGCTCTGCACGGCCCTGGGGCTGCTGCACCTTCTGCTGGGGTGTCTGTCCCTGCGCTCACGAGCCCAACGGGGCAGTGCTTTTGCTCTCAGTGCAAAACCTTTGCTTTCCAGCAAGTGCAAAGCAGAGAGGCTGGCGGATTTCAGGGTACCAGGCTCACGCTGAGCTCCTCCTCCCCGTCCCCGGTACCTGCTTGAGGATTTCTGCCGCCGTCTCGTGCGAGCAGTCGAATATCACATAGAACTCCTTGCCCTTCTTCATCTCCTTCAGCAGAGGCCTGGCATCCTTGTTCCCAGAGGGCAGCTGGCGGATTTTGATTTTAATGTTGTATCTGGAAGGGGCTTTGATGAGCTCCTGCAGGCGGATTAGACCTGCAAAATGACAGGCAATGATATGGTCACCATCCTGTGCCACGAGGATCTGTTGTCAGTCACACAGGGTGTCTCTCACTCCACGCTCCCTAGGGATAATTGTTAGTTCTGTACTTGCCAGCCTCCTAGCTAATATTATTAAAGCTTTTCATTCCCACATTTACACTTGGCTTCCACATCTAAATGTTTTGAAAGGTGTTTTTAACTGGTTGACTCCAGGATATGTTTGCACTGACGAAACACAATATAAACATACTGTGGTATGTTCAAATTGAGACACAAAAAAGCACATAAGGCTTCTTCCTCGGCAGCTCATTATTATTCCAAAACCAGACAGCAAGAAGATAAAACTGAGGAAACCTCCTCCTAACTTTCCTGCCTGATGTCGCTCAGCAGCTGTGAGATCTTAGGGAATGTTTTGAAATCCAGCTCCACGTCCTCCAACACAGAAGGCGATTTCTCAGCCTCTGTGTTCAGCTGGCACAGCTTTGCACGCCTTAGCTGAAGTCGGTGGAGCTCAGCCAGAGCCTTGTCCAAGTGTTTAAACACAGTGCAGTTCCACTGGCTAATTCAGCACTCCCGTGTAATTTGCACTGCCTCCAGAACCTAGGCAAGACAGTTAAGAGCTCTTTGAGGTGTGTGATTACAGCCTCTCATTATCCACGAATGCAATTCACCCACAAAAAAATTCCCGCTCTCCTGCTGAGGGAAAGTAAAAGGCTGCCTTAAAAATATGCACGAAGAGAGAGAGAACGCAGGCAAGGAGCACTTCTCGAACAAAAATCAAACAAACTATTAGAATGGAGGAACTGCTGCCTCTCCTGCTGGGAGTGGGGACAATATTTGTGTGGGGTGTGAATGCCCCTGCTTGAACGGCACGTTTGAGGCAGGACAAAGCTCCCTCTCCCCTCCGAGGCTCGCAGGCCTTGCTGAGCCCGGGGCTGCTGGCTTTCACTCGAGGACTGCCAGTGTGCTTGGGGAAAAGCTGCTCTCCTCCACCTGCAGGGCCGGGGCTGCTCCTCGCAGGTTTCCAAGTGTCAACAATCGATGGAGAGTATTAAACACGGTGAGCGTTCAGCTGGAAATGCCGCACGCGCCGGGAGCCAGGAGCTGGGCTGGGAGCCAGCTGGGGAATAGGGAACCACTGGAGCTGATTAGGATGGGAATGGGCTCCCAGCACTCGGTGACAAGGGGCTGGTGTCACCTGGCTGGGAAAGTGCAGCCTGGCTGTAGTGAGTGCTCGCTCCTGGCTGCAGTGCCCTGGGACGGCAGCTCCAAGAGGGAAAAGTGAGATTTGGGAGCAGGAGTCCGGCGTTGAGGGAAGCCTTCATCTCATCCACGCCTCGCACTGAGGACTGACGTTTCTCTTCCCAGCAATAGAAAGTACGTGAGTGCAAATGTGGTGGTGAAAAGGGGAAAAAATAAAGGATTTGCCCACCCTCTCCCTCTCCTGTTAGGGGGAGAAATTACTGTGTGCCCTAAAGCATCTCCTTTGGTCACATCAGACTGGGACCTTGCACCTCCCAACGCTTCCCGCTGCCACACGAAGCGGAGATGGAGCCCGGGCATGGTGTCCTGGAGAAGCCAGAGCAGCAGGGGAAAGAACTGCAGCTGTTTTTCTGGAGGACATGGCAAAAGCCTGACCCCCTGAGCCCACCCAGTGCCACCCCCTGCCCTGGGCAGGGACACCTCCCATGAGACCAGAGCGCTCTGAGCCCTGTCAAACCAGGCCAAGATGTTTTTATTTCTTGTGGTGTAAGGATGTCAAACATGAGGGATGAGGAATAAAAGAGCTTGAGTTAACTGGCATCACTCTAACCCCAAACCCAAGGACTGTTTATACTGATCAAAGCTGACATGTTTACTTTCCTGACTCCGAGCTAATAAGATGATTGATGATTAATTTACTTTGTAAATACCTCTGCAAATGAAATCTCTTTAATACCAGGCGTGTTTGTAGCTGAGCAGGTACACAGCACTTGGTGTTTTGGAATGCCAATTTGGTCATGGGGTGGGCTGGGCAAGGCCTCTCCTTGTTTCTGTTCTGTCTGGAAGATTTATCTGGGAGCTACTGGACAATGTCCAGCAGGGGCCACAAAGATGATGAGGGGTCTGGAGCATCTCTCTTGTGAGGAGAGGCTGTGGGAGCTGGGCCTGGTCACTCTGGAGAAGGGAGGGCTGAGAGGGGATTCCATCCGTCTACACAAATATCCCACCCATC
>VZTA01008455.1:11083-28677 GCA_013398855.1 Mohoua ochrocephala | reverse complement strand
AGGTATTTCTTTTTCCTTTGGTTTAAGTAGTAGATGTGACCATATCTCAGAAGGAAGAAAGGAAAGCTTTACTTAAAGTGAAGTCTCTGACTTGTGCAGCAATATTTATCATTAAAATTCAGATAAAGCCAGTGCTCAAACAATATTTGAGGACTAAAATTCTGTTTAAGTTAGTCAAGGATCTTATTTGACATGTTCTTCAGACAGTAGTGTTTCAAGGCATTGCTGACCAAAGAATAATATTGCTCTCCTGTTACAAACTTCACAATATTAACATTTCCAATGTATAAAAGACATAAGACAGATCTCTGTTCAGAAAGTGAACCTTTGCTGTGGTTTCCATTTCACTAGTAGATGATTTTGTAAAATTACTGACCTTTTTCTTATTTGCCAAAATTAAGTACAAGTTCCCAAGGAAAAACTTTTGAAAAATAAATTTTTAGAGGTGCCACCTCTGAAAATTTATGTCAGAATGTAATGTCTAGTGTCTGTTCCTCAGATTCCTCTGGAAACTGAGAGAAATAGAGGAACAGACACCAGGAATTATTTATTTATTTATTTATTTTATTCATAGCTGACTTGAATAGTCGAGAGACTATTACCTCTTGTGTTTCTGTAAGGAGTTTGCATTTTTCCCTTCCTCCCTATTTACTTGTTCTAGTGGTAACAATGAAGACGCTATCTTTTTTAATGTTAAGAGAATTCCTAATCAATGAATTCTTCTGTTCAAGCTTCTTTTTCTGGCATATTTCAGTGTCAGCTGTATTTGAAATCCAACAGCGCACATGTTTATGGAAGACGTACCAGGAGGGAGAGGTTTTGGCTCAGAGTTTCAGGGTTCTTGGTACATAGTCACTTGGCTAGAGCTGTGGAAAAGTAAAGGCACTACAAAGACATTCCTGGACCCCTTTCAAAAACAGTTGCCATTAGTCATCTGTGACAAGCAGCTGAGGACACATAGGGTAGGGTTTTGGTCAGACAGTTTGGGATTGTTCAATAACTAACAAGCAATCAGCAAATTCTGGGCCAGTTGCTGCATTACCAAGAGGTCTTATGTTGAATTATGTGACCCTCATCACATGCTTTGGTGCCAAGCATCGTGAACTCTCACTCAGCTGCCAAAATCCCCATTCCTTTCTTTGTCATCAGTGGTCTCATTTTGCGACACGGACATGGAAAGCCAAAGCGTGGTGCTGTCCAATGTTGATTTCTCTATAGAGACTTGGCTATGGGGGGTAGGAGCCTTGTTGAGAAAATGCAAAGGCCCAGCAGATGGTAACTTTATCTAGGGCTCCTTGCCAGACTTTCTGCAGCAAGCAAAGGCAGTCAGGCGTGTGAGCAGGTCATGTAGGCTTTTTGTGTACTAACACAGTGGGATGCCAACCCACCCTTTTCTTTGGCAGTTGTGAGACTGGCAGAGAAACAAATTTTTCCAATACTCAGAGCCTGAAAGATTCTCAAATACCTTTACTTAGAGAAAGAAATCCTTGAATTTTAAGCAGCACCAGCAGAAAGAATCACCTTTGATGTGGATTTGCTGTATTCACAAAAAACATGACAGAAGACGTGTTCCATATAAACCTGAACAAATCATGACATTTTAAGCAATTTGAGGAGTCACTATCATTCCCAATTAAAAATCAATATGTGGTTTTCTTGCCACAGAATTTCCATGTCAAAATTAAATTTAAAGAATGGAATTTATTTTGAAGAAGGGCACATGTAAAGTCAGTAACATTATTTTCATTGCTGCTAAATGTGGGACAACTTTTCAAATTGCTATTGTCTTCATCTGTAATGATGATGCTTCCACTAAAATAAAAATGTTTGTAAATGAAAAGAGGAAATTGGACAGGTGACTGAAACAAAGGTAAGAAGACTACAACTTCTGAAGAAAAAGAATGCTTGGTTTCTTGACTGAAGGGAAACAAAGACTTCTTTGAGAAGTGGATATTTAAAACAAAGTGTGAATAACATGGCCTGGTTAATCAAAATAGAGTGCAAATCACAGATGAGGATAAAGAGAAAATTGCCTAACTGGAAAGCAAATGGGAATGAAGAGAATCTAGATTCATCAGTTAAGAATTTTGCAAACATGAATCTGTTTAGAAAATGTATGCAAAAATCAGCAAAAATATTCACTCACCTGAATGGCATCAAGAAATTTTGTTAATGAAAAATGTCATTACAAAGTAAAATGCTCAGCTATAATTGCAAGCGTGTATTCTGTTTTCCCATTATTTGGGTGTAACTGAACTGCATTAATTGCATGAATAGCGAAAAAAAAATTTCACACATGTTTAATGTATTGGTAGGATTCCTCAAGAACAAGAAGGATGCCAAAGTTTCAGGTTGTAAAGAGCCATCAGATAGCAGACAATGATGACATGGAGAGGAAAGCTTTGCCAAGCAGCCTGCAGTTTAGTCGGGTAAATTACACAGCAGAACACAACAGTGTCACACGGAAAGGAATTTGCAGTATGTTTGAGTCTTTTAAGGGCATCTGTTATTAGAATTTGAAATAGGCTGCATGGAGAGAAGAATGGATCGATACAACAGAAAGACAAGAGTTTAGGAAAGGCTTCTTTTGCTCTTACTTTTCTAGTTTGGTTTTTTTTTTTTTTTTTTGAGTTGCAAATACTGAAATGCTTTGGAAAAGTTATTGGAAAATTAAAAGAAAAAATTCCACATGTTTAATATGGATTGAAAATATGCAGGTTTTCCTTGATATTAATTCCTCAGTGAAAATTTTCTGAGATTTGAGAGTTAGCGTTAAGATTTAACAGTGCTTTTTGATGCCTAAAAGAATTGTATAAATGCCACAGGAAATGGCCTGGGCTGTACAAGAGTGCAGATGTAGGCAGCTTCATATAGGAGGTTAAGAGAAGAGAATTATGACAAGCAAAGAAAACAAAGAATATTTTCAAGCAAAATTCAGTAATGCTTGGGCACATTTAAGGCTCTGTAACATACCTCCCAATTAGATCATATGCCTGGGATTAGTGACTTGATGAAAAGTAGATTTAAGGGAATCTGACAGGAGCAGCAGGAGGAAGTTAGCACTGTATGAACTCTGACCTGAAGTGACTTTATGTTGGCATGAAATGTACAGAAGAAAAGATGAGATCAGTGAAGGATGTCAGGGAATACAATGAGTAATGACAGGAAACTGTGAGAGAAGGACTTACTGGACCAAAACCAAAACTATCTGAAGAATATACTACTTCTGTCAATAGGTCATTAGACAACAGGAAGAGATACCCAAGCAGAAAGAGATAAAAAATCCCACATGGACTATCTCTTATGAAATCTCATTGAATAGATTGAAAAATTACAAGTGACCTGACAAAGGAGGAAGGACAGAACAGCCTGAAGTTTTAACTGTGACTGCTCTAAGTAGGTGATTTGCATAAGGTATCCCAATGCAAAGACAGAAGACAGATGACAGGGAAAATGTGAATTCAGACAATAAAATGTGTGGCCTGGCCTCATTAACTGTAAATCATGTTTCAGTTGATGCATCTAACTGTCTGGAGAGGACTATAAATTACTACATTAGAAAGTTGGCAGCAATGCGCAGCAAGTAAGGGAGGAATGTTATCTTCATAAGACACAAAGATAGAGAAAATAAGAAATAAAAAAGCATTACTGAATTTTTCAAATGTTACTATTAATGGAATTGGAATATATGTGAGAAGACCAGACATGGTAATAGGAAAGAAAGGCAGAGATCTTTATCACATTGAAAGTATGAAAAATATTGAATAGTGTCAATCAGCACTGATAAGAATTGGAGAAAACATGGGGAATGGAAAGCAGAAATGAAACTCCAGTCATTTCTAGTGCACTGGGATTTTATCATAAGGAAAACACATCAGTACTGTGTAAATTGGAAGTCAGATACACTGTAGAAACACTTTTTGCAGTTGAGGCCAAAAAAAAGTGCCAAATTTGTCCTCAACTCACAGTGTGTGTTAAAGCTCACCCAACTGGCAAATGATATCTAGTATTAAGGGCACAATCCATGTCTCATCTGCTCCATAAATGCCCATGTTGCCCTGAAGGCAGGTTTATGTTGTTGATTAAAAGAGGGCACGTGCATATAAACACACACACACACACACACACACACACATATTAGGTTTTGAGTTTTAATAGAAGAAAGCAAAGGGTCTGTGTTATTTTACAAAAGAAACCTTTAAAACTTAAAATATATTTGGCAACACTAATAGAAATTACATGAAACAGTGCAATTTTGCAAGCATTAACTCTCACCGACCGTGGCATTCCTTCTCTCTAGGGAAGAGAAAGGGAATGGTATGTGTAAGCACTTAAATCTCTGTCTATTCTTTTCTTATGAACTTAAAAAGGTTTAGAGATTCTTTCGACAAAAGTTGGACTACTTTTAATACATGTGATGCTCTGTGAAACAGCAATTTGTGACTGAGCGAAGACCCAGGTTTTCAGAAGCACTGAGCTCAGGTTTTAAGAGTATAAGAAATTTTGATTTGGGGAGACCTAAGGAGCTACAGGCCTTTGGGGGAATCTGGGACTAGGCTGATCTATAATGAGTCCTCCAGAAGTGAGCTCTGATAAGGACACTAGTAACATATTAAACATGTTGATCTAAGGTATATTCAGACCAGCAATTTTATTCATTCAAATATATCAAACCCTCAGTCTTTCCGTCCTTGCATACATAAGGGATCTGGTTCTGTATTTCGCCTTTTAGAGCTGGACCGTTCTACTGGATGAGTCAGAATAACAGTGCATTAGTGCAGGAGGTCATAGATTTCTTCACTAAGCCAAGGAAATTTAGTCTGTTGCCCATTTTCCCTTATCATGCTGTAATATGAAATCACACATGACATCAGAGCTCATGCAGGGCACTCCAGACTCTGACTCATTATTTCTTTCAGCAATGACAGCCAGATGTAGATTAAGACCACAATATGTTGCTCTTTTAAAGTTCTGGTTATGGTTATTTATTGAAAGATTTTTTTTTTTAAGTGGAAGAAAGCTGAAAAGTGAGAAAAGAAACAAACCTCAGAAAGAGCAAAATATGCCAAGTGAAGCAAAAAAAAGAGAAAGGCAGAAAAAGCACAGATTGAGTGGGCTGTGGGCAGGTGCCAGGGCTACTGGACTGAACTCCAGCGAGGCTAAGCTGGACAGGGCATGAAAACCCACTGGATGAACCCAACCTGTGAAGTCCTTGGATGCGATAGATAACAGTGTGAGATGCAATCAAAAGCTACAGAAAGCACTGTAGAAGAGGTCTGAATTTCACAGGTGGTTAAGGAGAAGGCATGTGCCAAACTTCATGGATAACTAGAGAAGAGCATTGGGGACCTCTGGGTAGCCAAGTCTTGCAAGGTCAGCAGTGTCTGCATGATCAGAGCAGTAAGAACACATAAGATAAAGATTACCTGAGGAATGGTAACAGAAATAACAATTATAGGTATCAATATCCCTAAACCGGCACAAACCGGGAGAAAGTAGTTAGGGATTGATTGTTTATCTAGGAAAAGATTAGGGCAGGGAAATGTAGGTGCAGGAGTGGAAAAAGGAAGGAAGGAACAAAAAATGTGGCAATAATGTGTACAAATTACAGCCAGTGCTGTCCAGGTGTATCTGTCAAGCAGCCCTGTACTTCATCACTACAGCCAGAGCAGAAAAATAATTCAAACCCACTATTCTGAACAACTGGCAGGATTCAAATGTGTCTCTGTAGTCAGGAGGACAGGTTGGTAAGGAAAATTTGTTCCCTGGGCAAAAAGGAGAGTATCAGTATGCATGGTCCAAGCACCCCAATGTCACCCTGTGGGTGCCCATCCCAAGCCTGGCGGCATCAGCCACTGCCCCACACTTTCTAGGAATGAGCTGCTGAGACGCTGCGTCTTATGGCTGTTTGCAGTCGTGCTGCAAATGTTTAAGTGGGTGATAAAAGTTTGTCATCCTGTGCTGCTAGGTAAAGCAAGGCAAGTGCATGCCAGTCCTGGTGAAGGTGCTTATATTCCAGAATGAACTTGAATGATATTCACGCCATTGTTTCCTCTGGAGCACAGCTCTTAGAAGAAGAACAAAGAGAAGAAGGGGTGCCTCAACACAGTAGAACTTTTTGCTTATTTCTTTTGCTTGGCTTTTCTAGTGTCTTTTGCCTTATACATGCACATATCCTGTTGTCTGATGACCTATGTAAGATGTTTTTTAAAAGTTAAAGGCTTCAATTATTGTTGCAATTTAAAATAAATAAACCTGATCAAATTTAGTTCTGTTCTTTGTCAGTCCAAAAGTGCTATTGTGCACTTGCTAACATCTTTCCATTTTCCTACTATAGTCCCAAGAGAAAGGGATTTACTACTTTTCAGAGAGTTCATCAAAATTGCCAGTCAGGAAGGTTTTTCTCTCAAAATTGAGAGGTGGTTTTTTTTGTTACTTTGACTGCGTTTCTTCTTATTGTTAATAAAGCAAATTTCTAGCAGCTCTGTAAAAATAAAAATGACACCTAGGAAAATGATACACTGACGGTGATTACTTCAATAGACCTGACATACCATCTCTTACACAATAAGATTTACACTTTACTTTCCTTATCCTGAAATGTTCTGTCGCTTCTGTGATAATACTCATTAAATAATATCAGAAGACCTCTGTCAATCCCAGTAGCCGTTAATCACTTGTCCAAGCTACTGAATGTGCATGTGGCTCTTCAGCTTCTCTAGGAAGCCAGTCTCTCTGGCTCTCTGGCTCTCTCATCATGGTAAATTCTTTTCTCAGATCTCCCACCAAATAACGTATACAGAAGCAGGGTGATCAGGAATGTTTGCAGCGTTGCAGAGCAGGGAATGTTACGGTCCTGTTCTCTCATACAGTGCCTTTTCTTATGATAAACAGATCCTCAAATCCTACTATTTATCCAGTGCAGGCAGCAGTGAATGACCTTTAAGGAAGCAAACATCCAAAGAGAATATGCTTCAGCACATGTGGGCAGAATATTTTTCAATTATTTAGTTGCAAAGATTTTAGAATACGCAGGACTGAACCAAATGGTTATTCATTCATTTTTAAGTGAAGTGACAAAACCATCATTATTTAAACTGGCAGATAGTGCCACAATTGCAGACACAGCCTGGGATCATTTCAGTTGGTCACAGTCTTTTTCTTTCTCATTACCTATTGTTTATGCATTTTATTCAAATGTCCATGTTCAGAGCCTGTGCTGAGCATATTCTGGGAAAAAAAGGAAGTTTTTTCTTGCACAACTTGGTCAAAATATGCTCCTAATCGTTAGCCTAATAGCTCTTTGTTCTCCAGAGTGACACATAAAGAAGTCAAAATCTGGCACTTTCTAAGTCATGCAGTGGATCTGTTCTAATCTCAGCGGAAGGTAAGTGCCTTACATGTCACACTTGGTTTGCTAAGTTTTAACCATGCTTTTGCTGAATAAAAGAATACTTGAAGATCCGAGTGGTAATCCAACAGGGAGCCACAGCTCCTCCATATTCTCTGTGGCATAGAGGTGGTGTAATGTGACAGACTCATTTTACAGCCACAGCTGATCACTAACAGCTGCCTCAGTCTCAGAGTGCCCCAGTCAAGATTTCCTACTGATTCTGTGTAAAGATGGAAATAAAACACAATACAGAGCAAAGCTAAGTAAGAGTTTCAGGTAGTAAAGAGAAGGCAATGGCCAATCTGGACAGGAGTTTCTTTTATGCTTAAATCTCCTCTATGTGAGCATTTTCCACCACCCAGATATCACAAGCAGTTGCTGAACACAGCTGCTACAGACCTCATGGGAATTTTTGAGACTGGAAACCCTGTAAGATCCTGTCTTTGTTGGGGAAAGATGGTAAAATGGTGTGGAGAGCAGACTTGCCTCCTCTCCTGGATTTGGCAGGATACTTAGGGATTTCATCACCATGGATTTAAATGATATTAAAAATAAAATATTTAGCAAGATTTCTCTGGTATGCTGTCACACCCTGGAAAGCATCAAAACAGAAAGACCAAGAACAGAAGAAAAACGAACTTCACTGGGTACATTTATTTCCTTTAAATTCATTTTGTAAAAATATTTTTTTTTCTCTCCATGTTTATAAAATCTGTGCATTTAGAAATTACTTATAGGGCTGTATCCTGGTATGTCATCATCTCTGATGATGTCAGGTTCATGCAAAAGTAAAAATCAGTACTTTCTGCTTACAGCCATGATAGAGATTTCCATTTAAAATATGAACATGAATCAAGTATAGCCTCTAAAAGTAGGAATTATAGTTTAATCTGGTAACCTCTGTCATCCCTGGGAAGACATGTGCACCTCAGAGAAGTTCATTTCATCTGCTGACAGGTGTCCAGGGCAAGCAAGACTTAGGCTTTCACTGTCTCTTAATTATTGGGAGATCCTAGATGCTTAAAGTTTTGGAAGACAATTACTGAGTGAGATGAATGCCATGTTTATTCATGAGTGTTAAATATTTAAGAGCTTTACTATCCTCTTTACAGCATTAGGAGCGTTGACGGACCTTGTGTGTGTATGTTTATGTAAAAAAAAAATATATATATATATATACACACACACACACATATATATACACACACACATACACACACGATCAGAAAGCACTAGACATTTCATTTTACCCTGGAAGAACTGAGACAGAAAGAGTTTATGGCATCTCACCGGGGATTTAACAACTGCTTTCACAGCCAAGACTAGTTCTAATAATTCAGCTTGATATTTTAGGCTTAGAACTATTCATGCCCAGGCTTTGAAATCAGTGGGTGTATACAGGGACCATAAAAGATTTAGCTAATTTTTATTACTTTATCTACCCAGAAATCAGCAGTATGGTGATTAAAAATCCTGAGAACTTATTAAGGGAGATGACAAGGATACTGCCAAGGATTTCTTCGTTGCTAGCAGCTGTGCAGTATTAAATCTAGTCTAGACATCACCAACCAAACTACATTTACGCAGCAAAGATCCCTAGCAAGGGTGTTAAGAGAGCACACAAGAAAAAAATTTTAGGCACTCCTAGATCATAATGGACAAGAATTCATAGGAGAGGCTTTTACTGACCCTACAAGATCAAAAAATTACTGTGATGGGGATGTGCTGCTTTCTTGTGCTGTGCTTCTTGGGTTGCATAAAGCAGTTTTCAAACACAGTACTTGCTATGACTTTCGTATACCTCCATTGGCAGAGTTAACGCAGAGAGGAAAGAAGCAGTGCAGAAGAAGGGGAAAATTAGTGCATTAACAGCATTTTCTTCCAAAGCATTGGCACTTCGTAGAAGTTTCACTTTCTAGTATGACTTCTAACTAATTATGTGTTTCACAATATACATTTTCAAAAGAGCTGACTAAGGTCAGTGGGAAGAAGAAAGAAAGCAAAACAAATGGCAAGTAACAAATTAAATCCTAAAGAGGGAACAAAATATTTCCCACCAAATCAGTTCCAATATTCAAAAGTTTAGACAGAAGTGATGAGGATACGTGCAAGGATACCAACCACAAAGAGATAAAATAATGGTTGATGTAGTTTTGATTCAGACTTCACTTGCTTATCTGCAAAAGAACAGATGCTCTAGCTTGTTCCAAATTATGAAACTGTTGCTTCAAAACACATTCTTCTCTCCACTAAGTAGATTTAAAATTTAAATTAGTAGCCCTACATTGTATGCAAGTCAGCTACTTTATTTTCACAGAAAGAACAGGTTTTTTATCAAGGCACGGGTCTCAAAATATATATTTTACTTGCAATGAGTTGTTAGTGACCACTTAAAAGTGAAATAGGTCTTTTACCATCGTGCAAATAGGGGTAATACTTATCAAAAAAGCAGAGAAACTCACAGTATTAGAAGAACACACACAGATCCCTCTCTGGCTAATTTGCCAGAACTTAATACATTTAGTAACTGGTTCCCTGACATGCACTGACAATCCTGACCTAAACCACGTAGTCAGTCGCTTGCTCTAACAGATTCTAAATTATATAACCTAATTCAGGAAAAAAAAGCACAATAAAAAATATTGGTTTTTTTCAAATTAAAAAAAATCTGATGCCCAGAAGAGGGGAAACCCAAGAACTACATCATTTATTCTTCAAATTAGAAAGCTTTCTTCAGACAGGATGATAATGTTCTCTCTGAAAATCCTCAGCTTCCAGGTGACACCAAAGTTGTGAACAGAAAGCCACAGGAATTTTGCCATGTTTCTTTCCTGTTTCTTTCCATTTGAACAGCAGGCGAGAGAAAAGCAGAACCTACTGCTCACTTTAGTGTGAAATACAGCATTCTATATGCATTTATGCAATAAGCATTTCACCTGGTTGAGGGGGCAACAATTCCTGAGCAAATTGCTAAAGAAGAATACCTACAGTACTTTACTTTAAAACATAAAACCGAAAGAAGAAGCAGATCTAAACAGGCACGATACAGCACAGGTTACCTGTGCAAAGTTTTTCAGTGTATGAAATTACACATCTCAGGTCTGGCTCCATTTCATATCCACCCTGTACTTGTCCCGCTGTGTCTACAGGAACATTGTAATGACAGCAGCTTTACTTGGGGTGACATGAATAAGGGGAAATTGAAAAGTAGATCGATACTAATGCAATCACAGGGAAAAAGAGAAAACCCTAATCTCATATCATAACATTGCCAGAATTGAAGTGGAGTTGAAGGAGAACTTATTGATACAGACAAGAGAACGAAAGGAATACACATACAAATAACACCATTACCTGTGAAGTGGAGATGACCAGAGGAAATCCTTCAAGCTGTCAGGCAGAAAGATGAGAAGAATATGGTGACAAATGAACTAAGCATGACGACTTCTGGAAAGAAAAATGGGAATGGAAGGCACCATGTAACCCTTTGGCAAAGGAGACTAAAAAAAAACCAGTGTGAATGGAGTGATGTGATTAATCAAAGTGAAGTGCAGATCATGGAAGAGGAAGCTCAAAAAGATTGAGAAAATTACTTAATTGGAAAACACCAGGAAAAGAACAGAATCACCAAACATCAGCCAACAGCTTAACAAAATAGTACCTTCAATTCAAAATACATATATGAAAAGCTGAGATAATTATTATACAATGGCAGAATTATTTCAGATAATTAGAAAGATAGAAAATGTATTACTAGAAAAGGCTCCCATGAGGCTTTGATGTTCTTAGAGAGCGTACAGGGATGTCATAACATATTGCCTATCCCTTGGGACTTGCATTAGCTCATGGAGAAAAAGGCTTTCTTGGCAGTTAAAAGCAGGTCAGACTATCCTAGTCATTGCAGAAACTAGATAATTTCTAACAAACTTCTTGTATCAGAGAAATAAAGCCTGAGGAAAGAAGGCAGGCCTGCCAGCCAGGCAGAATAGCCTTTTCCAGGTAAAAAAAAAAGAGACACATGATTCAAGACCTCACCAGAGGGGATTCCTTTACATGTTTTGAAGGAGTCTTTAGATGAAATTTATCTCAGGCCAGAAAAGTAGAAATAGCATGATGAATCAGTTTGAACAGGAGAAAGCTGGGGGAAAGGACATTCTTTAAAAAAAACTTATAAGACCAGTCAAAGCTGAGCTCATAACCCATCTATGTCACAGTCAACTGTTATTCTATTATTTCATTCCTGCATTCTGCTTTTTGGCTCAGCTTTCCTTTTTTTTTGTGTATTTCAACTCATTTTCCTTTTCTGCTGCAAATAACTGTCATCATGTGATTCAGCAAGAAGGTTTTTCTGGTACTGATTCAATAAACACCTATAAATTTGGATATTTGTGTCAGATATTTTACTGATATGACAATATGGATTTTTTATGAAGCTCGGAGAGTACTGCCAGCAGAATTCAAATTCTGCAGGATCAAAACATTTTGATGAAACGTAGAGATACAAGTTTTCTAAATCTCATGTACTCTTTTAGCTTTGTAAAGTCTTTCAGTTTATCTTTTGGATGTGCCTGTTCAGTTTGTTCCTCACACATTATCAAAAACATCTGGGATGTTCTAGTTATTTACAGCCAGGATAAACAGTGTAGGAATGTCTGAAATGCAGATACGTCTGAAAGTTTGTGGATTTTGTTTTGAACTTGAAAGTTTGGGCCAATATTACTTTGTATCACTACACTAGAATCAGGTTGAATAGACTTCTGAAACCATCCATAAAAGGAAGTATGTCAGATGATTAATGGCAATGCTGAAAATGCAGGGGGAAAATGACATGATTATTCATGTTGTTTTGAGCAAATAATTAATCTTGTATTTGCAGCTGAACAAACTGGAGCTGATTGGCGATTTGGGCTCTGTAGAAGACAAGTGCCAGGAGGATGTAAATGTTAAGTATCTTTTTTTATTATTGCTACCAGCTTACATAAGGAATTTGGCAACAAGAGAGAGCCTGCATTGTTGTTCAATTCCAATATAAATGTTCTGACTGACTGACCGAGAAATTGTTCTCTTTGCATGTAATCTAGTGGCAGAAGAGGAAAAAGAGGTAACAGTGCAACCAACCCTAGAAAATAGGAATTCATTCGGTCAATACGGTGTTCTCTAGATGAATCTACAGAATACCTGCACAGAGAATATTCTAAGCACATGCTCCTCACTACTTTCAAATCTGCTGAACAGATGCAAATAAATTTAAGTCTTTAAAATACTTCTGCTTTTCTTCTGACTAGTGAAGGATTAGCAAAAAGAAAGCAAAGGATAATGAAAATAGCTTCCAGCGCTTTTTTGTTAATACAGATTAGCAGTAGGCATAACTCAAATGCCTCTCCACTTCTCCTCTGCTCTGGAGCCAAGTATCACTGAAGTGGAGCAGCTTTGCTCTTACACATGGATTTTGACAGCTCCATCCCTATCTATGCACACAGCAATGTGGAGGCACCGCCTCTCACATTCAGACACCAAAGGAAGAATGCGCATTAGCTTAGAAGATGCATTGAATCAGAACAGTCCCATGTCCCCTCTTCACCCAGAACTGCTCAGTACCAGAGCAGACCTTGCAGATATCTCAGTGAAGAGCTAGTTCTAGGCACCGGCAGCTTTACACAGCCAGTCCTTATGAATTCGGCAACAGGAATGCTGATCCACATTTGAAGGGTATTTAAGCATCCATGTTCCACATTCATCCCCAAAGCCCTACAAATCCTTGATACATATCTCTGCACAGACTTATTTTACATCGAGGTAGTATCTGACACATTTGGCAGCCAACTACTGCTCCTTTCCAGTGCCACTGGTGTTTTACCAGTTGTGTGTTTGGTGTGTTCAAATGAGGAGATGCTCCAGACTGCTCCTCCAAGCTGGTGTGTTTAAGTCCTTCAAGACCCACATGTACAGACGCTCATGAAGAAACTTCTGTCAAGCCTAAGACTTAATTCTTAAAATGTCAGATTCTGTCAGCCCTACGCCTGTGCCTGGAGAAAGACCAGACATAGTTCAGCAGTCCTGCCCTGCTCACAGGGCAAAAAACTGCCATAATTCTGGCATCTCGGGGCCAAGGGATGAGGGAAGTCTTGTCTTTCTTTTCTTTTCTTTCCTGTTTACATAGAACAATACCACCTTCTCGTCCAACTCATTTGAGTTATCCTTAGTCTCCCTTTCTACAACTGCCAACTATCAGCATAATAATCAGGTCCCCATTAAAGAGCAGCAATCAGACTTGTTGCTATAGGAAAACAAGAAAAAATGCTCACCCAGAAGTGGGTCTTCAACGAGAGTCTTGAGCATCAGCTACAGCATCCTCTCAGATGAGGTCAGGATTTTTTTCTTCCAATAGGGTGCAACACGGCTAAAAAATGGACCAAAGCCTTCCTGCCAGACCTGAGCAGAGAACTAGAAGGTATCAGTACATCCACACAAACTGATTTCAGAACATGTCCAAGACAGTATTTATTCCTTTTTCTGGCCTCTTCAGGTTTAAGATTTGCTAATCAAAACATTTGCCATCATTTAACTATGGCAACATTTATCGGAACACACAAATTTAGAAAATATGTTTCTTTTCCACAAAATCTCTGGATTCCTTAAACTTTTATCTGAAATTATATGCTGGTTTTAGGGATCTGAAAGAAGTCCTTTGATTTTCATGTCTTCTGGGAATATTGAAAATAAAGTTTCTTTTCATAATGAATGTGGATTACAAAGCCACAATAGATTTACGTCTGTGTAACTGAAAGCCAAATTTAGCTTTCCATTTGTCATTACTTACTGAGCTCATGAATGGCCCAGCTAATGTGATCCATGATTTATGACACAAAATACTCTTGTACCTAGCCAAATATTCAGAATCTTTTGAAGTTATTGCTGGGCTAGACAAAGGGCAGGAACATTTCATCCAAATCCAGATACAGAAATTAATCTAATTTTCTGCCAAAGGGAAGAAAATAAATGCATTATTTTCATCTTTCCTAGTAATGGGCGTTTTTCCATCACCCTCAAGCTTGCAAGTTAGCTGTGGCTATGCGAATGAGTTCCTCTATGAAATACACTATTGCATTATTTACCACCCTCCACAAATCACCTCCTGAAAGAGCATTGTTTGTGGATCAAACCAAAGATTGTTCTCGCAATCTGCTCTGTTCAGCTGCATTCCTACATGATCAGGGTAACTCTTCAGCAAGCTTCTCCTTGCCCTGGATGCCCTGGCACTTTGTACCAGTGGGAAGTCGTGGAACAACACATAAAGGATCCCAGCAACATTCAGCGTAACATTGTCATCCCTCTAGGTACAGCACCCTGGAACAGACTCCATCGTCTGACAGCCCAGAAATGGCCCTCTGGGAAATACTTAAAAAAACATTTGTGGTCTCTCATTCTATGCTTTTGATTCTCTGGAGGGGGAAATATATTATTAATTATTAATAATGAGAAAAATATGTTATTATTAAGGCTCTCTGCATTAACTTGTTGTCTTCATTCTGGTGCAAGTTCATCCATATTTGTCTTACTCCACTACCAGAAATTTAAGGAGAATATATACAAAAGAGGTCAATAATTCTTTGTTCTGTGTTCAGTTCTGTGTTGCACCTCTCTCTTGAAAAACAAGAAAGTGTGAATACCAAGTCAGTACAAACTTGATTCCATTGTCGGTTGTGAGTTTGTGCTTTTAGGTGTCAATGATATGATTGGTACAAACTGATACGGATGTTTCAGCAGAAATGTATGAAAATCCCTTCATTCTCATTCCACTGGATCCTCCTCTGTGTTCTTTTGCATTAGGTAGTGGTTTTTCCTGCCAGTCTGACTGTTTTCTATGCAGAGCAGGGCTGCGGATTTTGCTTTGAAGGTGTTGTTTTGGGCAGCTAGAAAAAAACAGGTTCTCTTGAGCTCCTGATGGCTTATAAATTTCAAGAAGTTTTGTGACTTCTCCTAAAAAGGATTAGGTTAAAAAAAATATGTTTGGAGGATGAAGTCATTATTCTTTTTGTTATTACAAAGTAGAAAACAAGCACCACTCTTTAAATAAAAAAAACTTTTTCATTCTTATAACTTTTTAATTTTTTTTTCAATTTATAAGACATAAATTCTGTCAGTTTTCAAATCTCAAAAAATAATCTTTCATATAATTATAAAGGAGCATAAATTAAACTTTCTTTTGGCTGAGTACCTAGTATAAAGTGCAAATGTTTTAAATCAATTTATCAGGGTGAACTAATCATGGCTCATCATAAACTGAAAGACTGGATTAATATTATTAAAGTCTAATAAACAAGAATTCTTTCCTACCTTCATTCATGCAAATTCCTAGGAAGCAAAAAGAAAAGCCGTTTTCATACAGTTCTCATTCCTCACCCTCCCAATCTCTTCTTAAAAAGATTATCAGTGTTTCAGAGAAATGGTCAAAGAACTGAGTCCTTGGAAATCTAAGAGGAGATTTATTCCAGGAAAAGATAAGTTGCCCCCAAGTCTATGCACCTCATTTCCACAGATGTTTAGAAAACCCACAGGTAGTCTGACCATATCAGTAAACTGCCACATCCCTTAGACAGAACCACCCTTTTAAAGAAGTTTACCATGTTCTTAACTTCTCAAAAGTGGGGAGGTTTGTCCTTTTTGATTTAGCGTGGTCTTTTTTAAATCGCCTTCCATTTCCCTGCCCTATGAACAATCTCAAGAGGTCTGTCTGGTGTGAAGCTGAGGATCTACATACAGAGGACTTGAATCATCTTTACATAAGACCTTTCATGTGCTCCTCAGTCTGTATGACTTCGTAGGTGCATTTTGTTCTGTGCACCTGTAGCTGATGCCACCTCGCTACACGGTATTCAAGTGAATGAGCAGGACATAGACCCATTATTTTCAGAGGTGCTATGGTCTCAAGACTCTTGGGAGTCTCAAACCTCCACTGTAGTGGAGAAGCAGGTGGACTCAGAACCCTGCAGGGTAATCAGTCAAATGACTGTGAGCCAAGGGTCTGTTAAAGATGGAGACTGGAAGCAGGCCTGAGAAGATTCCTCCTCCTCCTCAGAATTTCACAAGTAGCACTGGAACCTTCTACAACAGGTGGGAGGTTCTGGAACTAGAAGGCCAGACAACTGATGAGGTGGGTGAAGATCCTTCTGGGGTAATGGGTCCTCCTGAAACAGCACCACCTGGATCGCGCACCACACCCTCCTCTGTTCAGAGGAAAAGAAGGGTCGCTGTAGTAGGAGACTCCCTTCTAAGGGGAACGGAGAGCCTGATATGCAGACCAGACCCAACTCACAAGAAAGTCTGCTGTCTCTAGGGGCTTGGATAAGGAACGTCACCGGAAAACTCTCCAGTTTAGTAAGGCCGTCTGATAACTGTTCTCTATGGGTTCTTTAAACTGGCAGTGATGAAATATAAAAGCGAAGTCAGAGGGCAATCAAAAGAGAATTCAGGGCTCTGGGACGACTGGGAGAGGGATCAGGAGCAAAGGTAGTGATTTCCTCACTTCTTCTGGTAACAGGGAATAATTTTGATAGGAATAAACAGATCTATCAGGTCAGTGCATGGCTCCAAAGTTGATGCTGGCAGAAAAATTTTGTGTTTGTTGACCATGGGAAGATGTACTCAACACGTGGTCTACTGACACCTGACAAGACACACTGATATCAGAGGGGAAAAAGAGCTATAGAACAGGAGCTAGTGGGGTTCACTGACAGAGCTTTAAACGAGCCTGGAAGGGGGAAAGGGACAAAGCCAGGCTGGCCAGTGATGAGTGATGGGATGCTGTGTCAAAACTTGAGGAAGGGAGCACTAATGGGATCCCCCAGTCTGCCTCAAGAGGTGTTGGCTACAGTGTTGGCTACCACACCTGAAATGTTTCCACACTAATGCACCTGGCATGAGGGACAAACAGGGAGAACTCCAGGCTTTGGCCCCATCCCAGGGATTTGACATCACTGGCATGGGCATAAGTGAAACCTGGTGGGATGAGTCCTGTGCCTGGAGTGCCCTGTCGGATGGTTGCAGGCTCTTCAGGAGGGACAGGCACGGCAGGAGAGGCAGAGGGGTGGCACTGTATGTAATAGAAGGGGTAGAATGTATGGAGCTCACAGCTGGCAATGGCACAGTTGAGAGCCTCTGGATGAGAATCAAGGGACAAACAAATAATGCAGATGCCATC
>VZTA01008455.1:0-10980 GCA_013398855.1 Mohoua ochrocephala | reverse complement strand
CTTTATGGAACAGGTCCTAAGGGAGCCAGCTTGGAAAGATGCCCTCCTTGATCTCCTGATTGTCAAAAGTTTGGATCTCATGAGCAAAGTGGAGATTGGTGGCCGTATTGGCCACAGTGACCACAAAGAAATCGGGTTTAAAATCTTGTGAAGAGGAGGAAAAGTGCCAAAACCTGAACTCTGCATAGGAGGAGAGCAGACTCCAGGCTGCTCAGGGAACTAGTAAGCAAGGTTCCCTGGAAAAAGTTTTTACAGATGCTGGCATCCATCAGTGCTGGTCACTTTTTAATTACCTCCTAAGGGCACAGGAGCAGGCATTTCCCAAATGTCAGAAGTCAAACAGGGAAGAGGAGGGAGGGGACTCTGATCTCTTCCCTCTGGTGACCTCTGACAGGAACCCAAGGGAATGGCCTGAAGGTGTGTCAGGGGAGGTTTAGGTAGGATATATAACAAAAAAGGTTTTTCACCCAGAGGGTGGTCAGGCGCTGGAAGAGGCTCCCCAGGGAAGTGGTCACAGCACCAAGCCTGTGCTGTGTTCAAGAGTTCAAGAAGTGTTTGGGCAATGCTCTCAGGCGCACAGTGTGACTCTTGGGATGGTGCTGTGCAGGGCCGGGAGCAGGACTCGGTGATCCTTGTGGGTCCCTTCCAACTCAGCATATTCTGTGTGATTCTGTGTGTGAAGGTTTCTGAAGGATTCACTGCAGCTTCTCCATGGAAATCAGCACAGATTAGCTACTGGAGCCACTCTAACAAATTCTATTTACTGCCTGAGAAAATTCTCTTGCCTCCCACCAAAGTGCTTCAGAAATGTACTTTTCACATGTTTGCAATCTGTCAAACACACTTTTCAGAGCTTTAAGATGTGAAACACCCACTCCTATCCTATCCCACATTCTTTGTTCTCTAACAAGTAAAAGTCCTTGAAAACAGTTGCAAGGATCTATCAGGTCAACTTCCTTCTCATCCTGAGCTGAAATAACCTCTCCTTATCCTCTGGAGAAAGAGGAAATACACACCACTTCAGAGGACTTCGCTTTGTATTTTCATTTGCTATAACTTTCAGAATAACTTTCTATGTGGACCTGCAACAGCCACCTGGTCCTCTAGAGAGAGACGTTTTAGACACTTTTTTTATTGAATTCGTGTACATTGGGATTTTTTTTCCCTTCCCTGGTCAAAAAGAAGTAATTTTTCAGAGACCTCCCCATTTCAGCTCTACTTATAGGCAAGCCAGAATTCAGAGAGGTTGACATGTGCCATTAGACCCAGTCCAATCTAGAAATAAAAAAATATTTCGCTGTGATGCAGCAACAAGGAAGAAGTCTGACATTCCAACCTAACCATATATACTGCTTTCTTTTTCAAGGAATAAAGTCTTTGGTACAAAAGTTCATCAAGCCAAAAGATTTCAGAGGGAGGGGAAGGCTATAGCTTATTATATATTCTATGGTATGTCTGCTATGTGTTCCTGCCTGGCATAGTCCTGACAAAATAAATTACACTGTAAGATTACTGCACCTAGGAGAATTCACCTAGGCCTGGAACCACAGCAAACTGCTCCAGGGATGCACTTTAAATGTATTAGATTTCTCTTCACAAAAAGATTATTTTCTTCTTTCATTATTAATTGTAGCATTATGTCCTTTCCCAAAGTGATATTTTTGCCATATGCTGTCCCTCTTTTATATCAATTTTGCTACCTCCTGTGACAGCAGCCAATGTGTCTTGCAGCAAATGCTAAATTTGTTATGCCAGAAGGCATGACAAATATGACACAATGAGTACTTACATGCTAGCAGATAACAAAATTATTTTATTTAAAACATTATTTTACACTGTAACACTTCTTTGCAAAATGAGTTTTTCACAAAATTTGCCAATGCTTTCCACCACAAGGAATTTTCCTAAATTTTAACAGCTCTGTCTTCAAATGAAGCAGGAATAATCACTGGAGCAGAGACCGTGACTTAACCTTTCCTTTTCCTGCACACCACTAGAGCAGCACAAGCTCGCTCCTTCTTGTCCTGGCCATTCCTTTCTGCCTCCCTCCTGTGCACTCCCAGAATGTCCCTGGCATGACACTGGCCCTCATAAAGGAATGACAGGGGCTGCAGAGCTGTGGGGAGCATGGGCACTGGGACTTCTCCCTCTGGGTGCCAGCTCAGCTATTGGATTAATTTTGCTTTAAAGGAAAACCAAAGCCACCATCACTCTTCTGAGAGATCAAACAGATTAGATTTGAAGGAGGTATTGTGCTGAGCCCAGTGCTCCTGAAGCCTCAGACAACTGTGGATGCCAGAGAGGAGCCTGGCACTTCTCTTCCCAGGACAGCAAAGGAGAGTAGGGCATGGATCTAGTCTAGAGATTCCAGTCACTGGCATGGATGTGGATCTCTGGTGAGCACTTGGGCTTCGGGGGGAGTCACTCAGAGAACTTCAGCCGTTTCAAACCAAAGTACCTACTGGTGCAAGCACTCAGTAAATCATACCAAAATCATCGTGGAATCAGTAACAAGGAGAAAGGAGATTAACTAGAAGCATGGAAGATGATTTAAGTGTTAGAGATAATGAACTCAGCAGGGCCTGACAAAACGTCCCCCTGTGAGTACTCACAGCAGTAGCCAGAGCAGTCTCAGAAGAATTACAGCTGATTTCCAAATATGCTTAGAAGACAATGAGATCCCAAAGGACTGGAAGAGGACAAAGAGAAAATCCTTCTCAAAGAGGAAAAAGGTCTATCTAAGAAATTAAGAGACAGTTCAACCTAACTTCAGTACCCCAAAGAATAGTGGAATAAATTATAAAATAATCTATCAGTTTGTTAACACAGGAGGGTAGTAAGAATCATTTAACATGTATTTTCAAAAAAAAATGTGCTCAACACAGCTTCCTTCTGTGATAAAATTACTGGCTAAGTGGATGAGTGGGAAGCATGGAAATGTCTTTATTATGGCTTTTGACAGTGACCAACAAGACACCCTCATTATCAAACAAGAGAAGTATATTCTAGATAAAATTGCTGTACAGAAGGTTGAATAAAGAATAGTTCAAAGTCTGTTTTCTACCAAAAGGAGACGAACAGATTCTTAGAGATTTGTCCTACATCTTAAAGCCTTCAATATTTCCATTAAGGTGAAATATTATACAGAGACTATATTGGGGGAAAAAAACAGATAACATCAAATAGAACGCTCTCTGGATAAGAGATATAAGATAAAAAATTATCTTAACAACTACGATAAATCATCTGAGAGAAAGAAGCTGATATCTGCTGTGTTACTTATGATGTAAATCACATGAGAAGGGAAAACACTGAATGCATAAATACAAAATATGGAGTAAAAAGTTAAAAAATACACCAGGAAAGGATTAGAAATATACTACAAATCACACTGCCACTTCAAAAAAAAAAAAGAAAAATACCTTTCCAGCCTAAACAAAAGGTGCTTATAGCTTAATCATTTTAGTACATCTGGGACTATATGTCTATTACATATATCAAGCAATGCCTCTATTTCTAAACACTGCACACGAACACAGAAAATTCATAGGAAAGCTAAAAATGTAAAATATTTCAAGCACTCTGGAAAAACTGAAGTAGTGGGGGTGATTCATCAACAAGCAAAGAAATAGGCTGTAGATTCCATTTTCACATCACTAAAAAGTTGATATGAAACCCACTGGGTTACATTATTTGCTGTGGGACTGGAAAAGAAAAAATTATTATAGATTGGAACACATCCGTGTTTGTGTATATTTGGAGGAGTTCATAGAATCCTTGGAATTATTTTGATCAGAGATTTTGGATAAAGAAGTATGGCTACCCTCATGTCAGGGATGGCTTTGTAACCAAACCTTGCTAAAAACACATGTATGGTATATCAAAAAGGTGACATTGGCAGCCACTAAGCTGTTTGGAGATCACATCACCATTGAAACTGCTCCACAAACTAATCTTCTCGAGCTCTGTGGTCACCCACCCTTCAATTCCTCACACCCAGGTCTTTCTAGTAAAATTCAGAATAATCCAATGGTAAAATATTTCTTTACCCTCCTTCTGAAGACCAAGTGGCATGAAGATTAACACTATTATTCTCAACAGTTCCTCTAGTGGAAAACACAAGTGTTTGTTCTGTGTCATTCAAACAGAGAGATTTTCAGTTTTCTCACTTAAAGTCAGAGGTGTATTTTTAAAAAAATTTTTGGAAGACACTAAAAATGTCTTTTGCAAATTTGGAAAATCAGGGACAGTAGTTAATAAGCAACAAAATTAAAGATATCTGTTCACAGGCACCTTGCCACTGTTAAATAATTTGAATAATTCTTTAGGATAATCTCCTGAGATGGAAGATATGTCAGGACAATTTAACAGCTCTCCTCAGTAATTTGAAGTATTCCTTATTTTAAAAGCTAGAGCAGATTTAAGGATGTATTTCAGGTTCCCTAGCTCCAGTGGAAACAGAAATCTTCCTCTATTGACTTCCTAAATGCATTAAACTCTCTTCTAAATTGGAGCCTCTGCATGCCTCTGCAGCCCTTTATAACCCAAGGGTTTTCATCAGATACACATCCCAAAATACTGAAACAGCTGGAACATTTCAATATGTTATAAGAACATATTTTAATTTTTAAAAAATATTCAGTTAAGATTAAATTTGTTGTCCTTTAGGGCTAGCACCACCAACACAGAACTCCCAAGAAGACCATTCTGCTTTACACCCCTCCTCATCATAAATAATGCTGAAAAAGTGAGCGGAGAAGCACTGGATGGAGTCTGGTCCAGACAGAGGCAAACCATTCCCATTTTTGGGACATTTTAGTGTATATGGAGACCAATGTCCTGGCTCCTTCAAACCAGCAGGAAGATCCCCTGACGAAGGGGACCCTGCTGAGATGTAGCCACTGGCACTTACGGGATGATGTTGCAAGGGAGAAATGATGGTTCTATAGTAAAATATTAAAGACCTTTTTGGGTTCTGACACACGAAGACACATAGGCAAAGGTGGAAAGTTACCTGTTCTAGCACTGGGCAGCTGCACAAGGTGCCTGTGAGCCCAGCTTTGTGCTGTGTCACTCATCCTGAACAGAGGAAAGGGTCCCTGCAGCCATCCTGGGCTTGGCTCTGGAACAAGCTGGCCGGGTGACTCCAGAATAGGCCCCAGGAGCGACATCATGTTTATAGAGATGAACAATAAATTGGCTTCCAGGTTCACTATCCTATCTGGCAGTGCCTCATGTCACACCAAGGAGATCAGTTGATGATTTCTGAGCAACCATATGTAGAAGAAAATTGGGTTATATACAAAGCAAGTAGGAGAAGAACTCAAAACTCAGGACTTACCTGAAACTTTTAATACACTTTGCTTCAATACCCATTTAAATAATGAAATGTCCATGCCAAAGGCCTTCTTCACACAAAGGTGCAATGAAAATAGTATTTGAAGAAAGTGCTGATGCAGTGCTTTGGCTTTCAAGTGGAATCTAGATGTGCCCAATATATGGAATTCTGGGATATCTTAGATTTTACAGTATTTCTTAAGTGCTGAATGATTCCTATGAATCAAGACTATTTAAAAGTATTTAAATTAAATCCATTCGCAAATATTTTCTGACAAAAAATAGTTTAAGATAGTCAAACTACAAGGAAATAAAGGAGGAACAGTAATTATTGAGGAGAAACTTTGACTATATTATTAAGGGGAAGATACTAATGTACCAAGGTGTGTTACACACCAAGGTGTGTGCTCTTATTATCTCATACCAAGCTGCCTTCTGCCAAGTGGCAATGGACTGGCTTCTCATGGAGGAAAGGGGATACTACTGACACTGAATTTCAAAATAATGTTATTATGTCAGCGTTATATACACATACAAATTATGAAATCAGGCAACCTCTCAGTATATGGGCGAATTCATGGTCCCAGGAAGCTTAGCTCAGGAGGAGCTTGCAGTTCCCAGACGCTGATGTTCCCTTAAAAACCTACAGAATGGAAACTTTGCAAACACCACTGTGCTAAAAAACAGAACAAACTTCAGCTATAATCATGCTAGCGGGGATGTTTGTCACAGCAATACCTATAAATGGAGACATTTCCCAAAGAAAAATTCTTTACTAAATTTTGTATTGGACTATTAAAACAAAGCCCTTTTCCACTTAGGAAACAGGTTATTTTGGAATTTTTTTTTTCAGTGCACTTCTACCAATAATACTGTCCAGTTCCCTCCTTATAGATTTGCTCCTGCCCTTCTCCAGCCCTTGGGGAAGGAAGTTTGCATTTATTCAAAGGATCTTCACAAGCCTTCTTTTTAAAAGGCATCTTTGATCAGACATCACCCTCGGGTATATATAGAAATGAAGTCCCTAGAGTGTTACAAACCTTTCCGGTATCCTTTCTTGCAGGAAATTGAAAGAAAGAATTCAAAAGATCTCTTTGCAGACATTCATCTTTATGCTGTGCAGTAAAGATATGAGTGAGCAATGAAATAAATCTCTCATAGGTTTCCTGTGCTTAAAGCTTGTAGAACAAGTATGAAATCAAATAATGAACACTATCTATCTGATTAGTTCCTTGCCTTGCATAGCAATTACAGGTGACGGCTTTGAAACTATGTCCTTGGGAAAAGACACAACTTTGACTTTCAGATGGTTGTTATGTAAGGATGAAAAAGTTATTCAGTAGAAAGTGTCTTTCCCTTAGAACTTTGCAGCAATTTAAATCCACTTTAGTTCCAGTAAGCTTACATTTACCAAGTGAAATATCTCACACAGAAAAGGGAGAGATTCAGCCTCCAAGAAAGAATAATGTACAGCACAAACTTTATGGTGTGAGAAAATGTACGGAGTCATGAGTGGAAGGACATATGAAAATGACACCTGCCTGACTCTTTCAGTGTCCTGAGGTCTTCTGCTTTGAACTTGGAACCAAGAGGCATTGAAAGCAAGAGTGCTTTTGCAGAGCCCAGATCTGTGATGCAGCCCAACTCCACACATTTTGCTGACATCCTGAAATTTCACTAATACTTAAAGGAGAAGTTTGGTCCCTCATAAGGCAAAACATGCTTGCTGTCTCTGGTATTCAAGTTGTGAAGACACTCAAGCCAGATCAGAGTTCCCAGAATGAAACATTAAAGGTAATTTCAAACTTTTTCTTTGAAAATAGAAATGCTCATTGTACTCTCTTTTCTGTGAAGAAGACAAAAAACTATGTATCTCTTATTGCAATGAAAACCTTGAAGAATCAGGAAACAGACTTTTCAGGTAAGTCTTATTTGGTGTCTGTAATAACAGAAATCCCATATCCAGCATACCACAGTCTCTAATCATCCCACACTAATGTTTAGAGCAATGCTGTGTACTGGAAGCGATAACACACACTTTAGAAATAGCTCTTTAAGAATGGCCAGATGCAGCAGGATCAAATGTGGCACATCACACGTATTATATCACCAGAAGGCCTGCATAACATACTCCTGATCTTCAAGTTTCAGATGATCTGAGAAGCAATGTGAGTTACATGTTCAAGCTGCTTTATTTTTCCTAAATAGATTTATCAGATGATAATAATAACTTGGTTTTAGACAAAATCCATTACATAACTAACTGATTCCCAGTGCTAGATAGATTTTAGCTCCTTTTAAAGACTTGTCCTATTACTTTCTTATATATTCTTTGTCAGGCATACATTTTCCTGCTTTACTTCAATGCTGAGCCCATTGCTGCAATACTCAAGAGATGGCTCCTTTCCAGCAACTTGCTAGGTAAATTTTGCATATGTAATATTATCTGTGGCTTTGACACAGCAATATTTCCCTGCTTCATTTGAGCATGTTTTTGTGCTCAGTTCAGCTTGCAGACTTAATGCATCATCATCTGGCATCCATACGCAAACACAGATCAGAAACGCTTTCAAAAACATTTATATGAAAAAGGAAAAGCTTATTATGCAGATGTATTAAGACGCCTACACAGAGTCACTGACCCTGTAAGCCTCAGGATATAACCCAGTGATTTCCCCCAATCTGTGGAGCATTCCCCTGCTACCAGCAAGTTTCTAGGCAGCCTGAAAACCCACAGACCTACCTACTTCCACCCTTCCTTTTCTTCAAGTGTCAAACTTCCCTGACAAGATGTTCCCACAATATGTTATTGACTGCAAAGAGGCTTCTGAGTAGAAATAAGAGATTTGCAACACTTGGCTGAGAAAGGAAAAAAATAATTTGAAAATTTTAGTGAAGTAGATGAGCGTGATCAAACAAATTTACATTACTCTAATTCTTTCAAGTTTCAACCTACGACATACCTGAGTGTTGTCACTATTATCTCTTCTTGCACTGCATACAAAATCAGGCAAAGGCATTGCTTTCTGTTTAGTATTATTGTATTTTACCATAATGCCACTGCCACAATGTACAGCAGTACATGCATCTGCATGTTCTTTTCATAGAAATCAGAGAAGTTTTGACCAGCTCTCAGGAATTACTTTAATATACGTGGGCACACAGGTATGCACGTACTCACATGTGACTTACCCCGCTTTGAGTTCCGCGAGTCAGGCACAAGGTAACATAAAACAGACAACAAAATTAAGATATACAGAAATGTTCCCTCTTGGCATCACTGTGACATTCTTGTTTGTAATTTATCAGAAATCTGAGAACAGTAAAAAGGGTTTATTACTATGGCAACTACAGGGGCACAATGTAAATGTTTGTTAGCCCTGTGTTCAGTCACTCACATCTCACCTGCCATAGGAGTTAGTAGATTTTTGCTCCAAGCGTTCAGGTCTCCAAATACAGCCAAGGCTCCTTGGGCAGCCCGTAGACAATGTCGGAATACAGTATGCCTGTAAACCCAAGAGTGGACATTCTCTGTCCAGTACTATCATGACGAGAAGTGTTTGCAGTATTTCAAAGTTCTCTGTGCCTCTCTACTGTTCACTGTCAGCACTCTCCTACCAGTGTCTTTCAGTGAGACCATGCCCCAGTCTTCATTTTTATATGATCATCTGAACAGAAATAAATTTAGGATTTTTTTTTTTCCTTTGGATTTATATTCCATAAGAGGCAACATAAAATTTTAATTGTAATTTTGAACACACTCACTTTCAGCCCATCTGTTCTTTCCCCTCCCAGACGCAGCTGTGACCCTGGAGCCACATGTTGCCTGAGCACAGAGAAACCAGTGAGCTTCACTGCTTGCACACGAAGGGTGAGTCGAAGCAGCACAAAGCTGTGTCAGGGAGAGATACCAAAACAAACTTGTAATAGATTAACATGAGTATTGAAAACAGCATTGCCTGCATATTCCCTGCTGTATTATTTATAGCCAACACTGTTGTACTGCTTTCAGGACTCAAGCCAGCATCTGAGAGCTACTATCTGCACATGCAACTGTGCTGAATTACCATGCCCAGCTCTGCTGCTTCGGTCGAGTCTAAAACTAATCCCACAGAGACAGCAACTTGAATGCCAGCTAATTATATGCAAAGATGAAGTTTCTCTGCATCACCCATTTTCACTGATTAATACTTCAGTCATGAAGCCCTGAGCACTTTCAACTCTCTTTCCTTCCACAGTAGCTGCAGAATAGGCAGGCTGCCCAGCATCCTGGTGAGTGGCTCAGCAGATCCCCAGTTCTCTGCAGAGACAGTTTGTATGAACTGTGGTTTTCCAGATGTCATCAGCACAGCCACAATTTTCTCCATTGTTTTATCCCAATATCAGCATTATCTCATCCTTCAAGAAATTACTGTCCACCCTGTGTGCAGTGATTTCCAGGCTGTAGTATTACATAACAGGGGTTTTGAGATCAGCTGTAAGAACTTCAAAGACTTTCTACGTGGAGGCAACCTGAATTTTTTTCCACAACAGCGACAGCTGTCTTCTGCAGTATTTTTCCTATGATAGTGCTTGCAACAGGAAAAGGCACTGTGCATAATGGTAGTAAACTGCTTTATTGGCATAAAGACCCTGCAGAATTAATTCTTTGTAAATTTGCTGTCAAGGCAGTGACAGAGACCTCAAAACTAGATCACCAATAACCAGATGAGATTTTCCCCTGAACCACAAAAAATCTGCTCAGTTCCTTGGTAGATCTACTCACAGGTAAAAAGCAACCCAGGATCTGGAATCACTCTAATCTGCTGTTGTCAATATACTATGTAGATATAATATCTGTAGAGAATATTGCTGTGTGTTCACCCAGAAAACAGCGCTCACTCTGCCTTTCTGCTTCATGGCATATTATAAACACAAACTTGCTTTTCATCCTCTTGGCTCTGGTATCTTTTGGGGCATTTGTTTGCTAAGTAATCTCTTCATAAGTGCAGTACACGCTGTAAAAACCCAGCAAATCAGATGCAAATTTACCAGAACTGAGTTAGGCAATGTTTGTGACAAGATTATTTTCTCAGTTCACAATCTGGTTTTGATTAGCAAGTTTTCATCGTGCCTGTGGAATTCTCTTTCTGGGAGGGCAAGAACAAGAAGTGGCTGTGGCTTGTTTCGAATGCATTAGTTAAAGTTTATAACAAGCTGTTAAGGAGAAAAAGCAAAATAAAAAGGGAAAGTAGAATCTTTATATTACAACAAAATTGGTTAAGGCATTACATTTCCTGCTATATCAACATTTTTACAGTAAATGACTGTCAAGGGTTTGTAATTCAGTTGCCACATTTCTTTCTGCCCTGAGACAGCATCCTGGGAAAATGGCTTTTTTGACTTATCTGAATATTTAAGGAAAAACACACATTTCATATGTGTTTTTTGCTCAGCTCACTGTGAAAGCCATTGTAAAATAAAAACAATATTAAAAATGGGTGTACTTAAATCTACTTAACAGTTTGATGACACATACTTTAGTCATTTATACAAAAATAGAGGAAGTCCATTATTTTATGTCACTTTGAAAAGTAAAGTTTGCAGAAAAATAGAATTTGTCAGAGATTTTGGTCTGGCATTTGGTCACTGCAATATAAGAAA
>VZTA01008454.1:89987-163818 GCA_013398855.1 Mohoua ochrocephala | reverse complement strand
GGCTAATTTTGCGTTGGTGAAGTATTCTAAGTTTTTACTTTTTAATTAAATGTTAAAAATTAGGAAGCTTTAGTTCCCAGACACTATCCAAACAACCTGCATAGCATCTGTATACATCACTAAGGAGAGCTTTTATCACAGCAGTTCTGAAAATTTGGAAATAGGCAGGTATACTCAAAAGAAAAAAACAGCACTCCTTACATGTTGGTTTATTTGCTTCTCTATGAGCTCTTAAAGTACATTAATCAAGCATGAAGATCAACACAATCTTCAATTTTTCAAGCCGTGGCTTAAATTAAATGGGTGGATTGATGGAGTTCTTGGTGGTTTGGGGTGTTTTTTTTCAGGGTGTTAGTGTGTGTGTTATTTTGTTTTTCTTCAACTTGCATCATGCAAGATTTTAAGCAAGACACTGAAAAAGCAGGAAGCTGAAGTTTTTGGCTGGTAATTCTTTACATAATATTACAGTTTGAACAGGGAAATTCTAGACAAGTAAATTACTTACTACATCTATCAATTATTTCCTTTCTAAACCTAGTGAAATAATGTTGGTTTTAAAAAGAGACCATTTTAGAGGAGAGAAAAACTTACAGCAAGAACTGCATATGGCTTTTACAGTAACAGTTATGAAGGAAAGATCCAGGTTGGTATTCAAAAGAAAAACAGCACTCTTAGCACAAAGAATAGCATAGATATGAATCATTTCAAAATCACAGCAACAGGAGACAGAAAAATAAAGTAAATAACAAAACATTCTAATAACCACTATTCAGTGTTGCTAACCACATGTCGTGACTTAACCTCAGCCAGCAACAAACCACCATGCAGCCACTCACTCACTCCCCCTGCATCAGGATGGGGGAGAAAACCAAGTGCAAAAATGAAAAAGCTCCTGGGTTGAGATAAAGACAGTTTAATAGCTAAAGCAAAAGCTGTGCACGCAAGCAAAGCAAACCAAAGCATTAATTCACCACTTCCCATGGGAAGGCAGGTGTTCAGCCATCCCCAGGAGAGCAGGGCTCCACCATGCATAATGGTGACTTGGGGAGACAAACACCATCACTCCAAACGCCTCAACCCCTTCCTTCTTCTTCCTCCAGCTTTATATGCTGAGCATGACACCTTATGGTCTGGAATGTCCCTTGGATCAGCTGGGGCCAGCTGTCCCTCCCGGCTGTGTCCCCTCCCAACTCCTTGTGCACTCCCAATCCACTCACTGGTCGGAGGGGTGAGGAGCAGAAGGCCTCGGCTTTGTGTAAGCCCTACTCAGGAGTAATGAAAACATCCCCGTGTTATCAATAGTTTCCAGCACAAATCCAAAACACAGCCCCATACTCAGCATTATGAAGAAAATTAACTCTATCCTAGCCAAAACCAGCACATCACGTTACAGACAAAGACCACAAGTCCAGTAGCTCACCACACTACTGTGTTCCAGTTAAAATTGCCTTTTGTATCAAAGAAAGAGACACAGATGGAAGACACTACAGCAAAGACAGACCTGTACTATGGCAACCACACTCTTACACGATGGTTTTGATTGCTGTTAGCACAAGAGATTACATCTGAATGCGAGTTTCATTACAGTTGGGTGTTTGGGTGCAAGAGTTTGGTGAGAAAAGATTTCTTATTACACAATATACTACTATTCTCTAAAACAGATTAAATTAAGCCAGGAAAGTTGAAAATAACTAAATTTAAGATTAAAATTTCAGCATTCAACACAAAATGCAGGAGGTAGGATCAGAAAACCTTGCCACTTGCTAAAACAACTGAAATATTCTGCAATATATTGACATGAAGAGCTTGGCACTGTGTTTAGACAGGAATTTGTTACAATTCCTTCTATTTTAAAAAAGGTATTTATTTAGGAGATTGTTTTTACTGGTATATAGAGTATGACAGCAGAAAGGAAGGAGAAATAGGCAGCAGTAAATGGGTCTCTGTCCAGTATTTACCTCCAACCACAGACAAGAGCCAAGCTTAAGTACAGAAATCTTTATTAAACAGTTCTTCAATGATAAACCTTACTCCCATTTCTGATGCCACATAGCAGCATTTTTCTAGAATACTTCTAAAACAACTAAAATAATTTCCCACTGAATTGTTACACTTTTCCTGGGAATGAATGCATACTCCACGTGATACGGGACTGTTCATTTCAGCAGCTGGTATCCAGATTTAAAAATGGGAGTTTTGGCAAAGGATAAACAGAGATGGAGGCTGAAGTTTCTCTAACAAGTAGGTAAAAAAAGCAAATATTAAGAAAAATATGTTGATATTGTAACATTTTCTGTTATTTACTGGACTAATTTTGTCAATTACGACCTAAAGTCATAACTATTTAAACAATGGTACAGACACCAACATTTTCAACAAAAACTATTCTTGAAGGACACTGGTGATTCCATCAGTAGAGCTCTGCACTTCCAACTATGAATTTAGATGAAAGAAAGGATTTTTTTTAATCCACACACTCCCATACCTCCGCATTCATTTTAAGATGTTTAATTCTGCTTTAACCATTTTCTCTTGTTTCTTTACAGGTACTTTAGAAATGCCTGGGTACAGTTCCTAATCCTGAAATACAATTCCTGCATCCTCTCAGCAGCATTTAACACCTACAAAATTTAAACCAAATCCTGAAAATATATTTTTAAGTGCATTTTCACCCCTACATCCATGAGAAAATTTTCATGCTTTCATGTTCTATACTGAATAATAGAATGTTAATGGTTTACCCTGATATAAAATCCCAGAATACCAGAAGGATTCATGAATGAGCAGCATTGCACAATCAATTTTTCATGCTTTTTTCCTTTCCTATCTTACCCTCTCCCTCTGCTTTTTTCTTTTTACCTTTATATTACATATTTCCAACTCCTCCACAGAACAGGAAATGCTTTGGTGAAGAGCCAAGCTCCCCCCAGCCCACAAAACAAACATTTGATTCACAGACTATAAATTATGTAATTGTAAACACAACTCTATCTGTATACACCAACGAACAGTTTTTGTCGTTCATCTGCAAAACCACTGCAGCTCATTTTCCAAATCTTTAAGTGTTAGACTATTATACAAGAAGGCAGGCCAAAAAAACCCCCCTACATTTATGATTGCAAGCTCTAATACAAAAAAAATCCACTCCTTAAGAAATTCGTGAGTTAAAATAATTAGATAATATCTCACTCTGAAAGATGTCTCTATTTAATGCACTGGAACCCAGAACTTTACAGCATAGCTATTGCATTAGGCTGAAAACCTCCATTATGTGGGAGCATAAGCAGCAACAACATCCCTTTCTAAAGCATTAGGCCTTTAGCAACACAAGGCCGTCACTTCTCATGGAGCTTATTTAAGTGAGGTGCAATAGAGAACACATAACTATTCACATATTTCTAGGCAAAAACTAAATTAAGTTATAATCGAGTATGAATGACTAAATGAACATAAAGACATTCCAGAAAACCGTAATTCAAAACCAAACACATTAACACAGCTTTTGTTAATTTTCGGCATCTGGGCTGGTAGAAAAATGTATTTCCAAAGAAATATGTACAAGTCAAGATATCCTCATAACTCAGACAGCCTCGCACTGTAAGTACCAAAGAAATATACAATAATGATTAATCCTACTCGTAACTGCAGTGCCAGATCGAGACACAAAATGCCTTCATTCCACTCCTCCCTGCCATTACAAGGTATGCACCCTTAAAACAAAACCTTCTTTTGACAAAATCCAACAGAAACACACAGTAACCAACAAATTCTCCAGGACTTCTACAGCCAAGAGAAGTAGATGCAACATCAATTAACAGGCAAATCCCATTATTTTGTTGACTGCTATTTATCCTCCCTATTCCAGAGCTTACATTTTTGTGAGCAAGAAACGGCTGTCATGAAGATGCTATTTCCAGCACAACTTGGCAAATTAGAAGAGCATGATCCGGTATTTGATATTGGCCCAAATTACAAATTACTTCAAACCTAGACATCTCTTGTCTGTCACTTCTAAAAAAGCCCTAAATCAAACAACCAAAGCTCCAACTCAAACCCCACACCACATTGAGGAGCTAAGAAAACCCGCACCTTCTTTGCAACTTTTGTTGTATTATAGATCTCCAACAAAGACGATGTTGAGATATTTTCTCAGTTTTCAGCAGGTGAAAGATTCTGCTTATTCATCCTCCATTAATATTCCACATGAAAGGCCCACACTCAAAATGGGAGTGGGGGGAGACAAGTAGGAAGGGAAAGGGAAGGCTGCCCTTCCCTTAAAGATGAAAAGAATCCTTGAGTCCTGAGGTGTGCTGAGTACATACTATGTTCTGGACCTCATAAATTTTCAGTTTTCCTGAAAATTGCTCCTTCTCTCAAAGGCTGCACTTAATATCTTACTGCAAGACAGCTAGGTTGAAATATTCTGAGAAACGTAATCACTGGATGATAGAGGCAGAAGGCAGTGCTAAGCTGACATTTAATGAACGGATTAATTTGGGGCTTTTTAAGTTAAATAAAGATCATTGCGTTTAATGTGACTATTTTCTAGGAGTTAGGACACAGCTATTCTAAGGAAAAAGAGGAAAAAAATACTTTTCTGCATAATCATTAAGGCAGCCAAGGCTTAAATAAATGTCAAAACACAGTTAAAATTATGGCTTAAAAATACTCTGCAGAAGAATCTTAGATCAAAAGGTGGGATGAGAAGACCCAACTTTCCTGCTGTTTTTCTTCAAGGCTGAATATATCGTACTGTGTGTGATGAGCGTGACCTTCCCTTTCTCCCTGAAAAGCCACAGGCCTGGCCCCAGGAACACAGCGGCGGCCAAGGCTGAAGCTTCTCAAAACATTTTGTTTGCTACATTCTCCTGATCTGTCATCATAAAGTAACAAAAACATTACTTTGCAAAGAGAAATATATTTATCTCAACTCCCTCTCTTCTTCCTTTTACACAAGCTAAAACCACAACCCATGCCCATTTAATTGCCACCCACAAAAATATTCTCCACAGGCTGTGACCGCAAATAGCGAAGACTGCAGATGTTTTGAGAAAAAACCCAAACTGAGTTTTATTCACTTGAGCAGTGTGTATTTCTCAGCAGTAATTAGTGTGATAACCACCACAGTCTTTAAGAGAGCTTTATTTCCTCTTCTGATTGACACAGATGGCACATTCTCCTCCCCTTCCCCTTCAGAGGCCCCTGAAGGCGATGCTCCTCTCTCCGCACAGGAGCGGACACGAGTGAAGCCATTCCTCTGCCTCCACCCAGGCACGGCACTACTTCAGAGAGAAAGAAGAGCCAACACTGCTTGGTGGTCTGAGAAGGTTTCTTTCACATGATTCTTGGTTGAATTTAGTTCCCAAACAAGGAGGGCAGAGCCCAGCTGCACCAGGGCCTCCTCGGGAACCCCACGCACCCAGCGAACAGGAGGCCTGGCTGGGGTAAAGGCAGCAGCACCACACACGTGAGGAAAACACCCCGGAACAGGAGGAGAGAATGGGAGATCAGCTGAGGGAGTCGCTCACTGCTGCCAAGAGACCTGAGAACGTAACTGGTTTCTCTCAACCAAATGTCAGTCAAGGATAATCTGAAAAGACAGAAGTTCTTCACAACTAAAGGCTGATGCAGAAGCCACAATAATAACCAGAAAAGATATTTCACATCTATTATTTTTCTTCTTTAAAAAAGGTTGAGTATTTTGACTTCTTTTTCCACGTATTCAATACAGACTTAAAAGGCTGCCAGAAGTGGTCCTGCAGTTCTTTTACACACCTCCACAGCTGCCCTTCGCTAGCACTGGTCCCTCCCAAACTCAGAGAAAAGCTGCTGCTCCAAGGATGTAAAACCGGCAGAAAGCTGGCACTAAGACTAGAAGGGCAAAGGCAACTCAGCTTCCAGCAAACAGGACACGAAAACTGTCCACTCGTTTGGAAGAAAATAAATTAAAAAGTATTTTTCCCCCCCAACTCAGGCATTAAATGATCACGTAATCCTCATTAACAAATAAAATCTTCTATCAGTTGTGTGATTTTATTTCTTTTTAATAAATCTTTCTTACTGGAAGTAACAGATGATTTAGAAGTGGAAACAGCAATACTTACAAGAAACAGTGAAGGGCAAGGAAATCAGGCTACTCTAGACCATGACAAGCCCTCAGACTGAACTCAAAAGGATGCAAAGCAGAAAAGCAAGTGTTAGAGGAATGATGGATTACAAAAATGAAATGGAAATTGGAACAAGAAATATCTTACAGCACAAGAATGCCAAAGGCACATTTGCAAAAAAAAAAATTTCTTGGCTCTTTAGACAAAGCCAATATAACAGGAATAACTCATTTAAGTTTCTGTGGAACATTTAACAGAATCCATGCTAAAAAGTAATAGCTAAAGTTTAAAAAATGGTCAAGGAGAGTTAAGAGAGGTCAAGGATTAGAACTGCTACAGTGACTACAATGATCTGTGTTGAAAGACAAATTAGTGGGGTGCTACTGATTCTCCCCAGTCAGGCCCATGGCTCCTGCTCTGTGTGCACCCCTAGTTTCTCAGGCCGAGTCAAGATCAATTAGTTTATGACAGTTGTTCTGAAATTGGAACAAACATCTGTCATTAATAATACACAATGTCTTAAAGTTTATGGTAGTCAACTAATTGCACTCTAACACCGAATCTCTCCTCCTGAGCTGCATTTACAATTTTGCTACCTTTCCCAAGCTTTTGGGAAAATTTATGTTCTGGTTATCCTGTGTGAGCTACAATATTCATATTTTAAAGATCCTTGGAAGAAAGTCAAGCTGAAATCAAATTAGTAATTATTTCTAGAGAAACACACTGGATTTTAGAGACGTTAAGAAATTAACATAAGCTACTTGTTATAGTTATTTCATCATCATAAATTAACTTTGTCTAACATTACACACTCTTCTTCTCCCTTTAAATTTACTGCACTAGTTTTTTGTGGGTTTTGTATTCTGCACGGACATAAAAATAAGTCTACAGGGATAACACATGAACAAATGTCTTGTTAGCTATTCACCAAAATACACAGCTTAGACCTAGACATTTCTTGTGCTTTCTGAAAATCCATAAAAATTTAACAACAACGTTTCTCAAAGCAAAGTCAATGGAAATGAATCACTGATTTTAGCCAAAAATGCTCTGAACCCACCAAAGGGAAGACACGTGGCACTGATCAGTCGTCCCCACCTCATCCTCATTGCAACACCAAGGGCAGCGCTGCAGGGAAGCCGCATGAAAGCGCAAGCAAAGAGAAAAGGAATGGCATGATGACTGGAGCTCTACGCACCAGAACACTCACAAGAAAAGCTTCAACAACTGGAGATGGAAGATATTTCTGCCGTCCAAAGAGATGTCTTAAGTCTTCCCACCGAGAGCGCAGTGAATTGTTGGGAAGTCTGCTGCAGGACCCACTGTGTACCAAGGTCAAGAGCTGGACCAATCCAATTTCAGTAATACAAACTAAACAACACATTCCCATTCCTGAAGCATTCTTACGAGAGCTGAAAAATAAGCTGCAAGTTGCTCATTTTCAGGCTTAGTTCCTATCCTTGCAATTCACAGAACATGGTCTCCTGAGAAATTTCTCTAAATTAAGAAATCTCTGTTGACAGATATCTCTTGGCTGGGCTTCACTTCTCTGCCACCAAAGAATTATCCCATCTGAGCATTAGGTAAGTTCCTGGGCACACACACAAACGGCTGCATTGCCTTAAGTGAAGAAGTAAGCTGCAGCCACCAGGCACAACAAACAGCCTGAAGCCAGCAATAGAGTGGGGACACAGCAGCTTATGTTAGCACAACTGGGCCCCTGCAATAAAATCGTGAACCCCACCCCAGGCTGCCCTACGCTCATTCTCACTCCAGCGAGATGGAAAAGCTCACCTTGCTCACCTGGAGCAACTTCACACACACTACTTCAAGAGCAAACTAGTGTAGCGAAAAATCGCAAGTTTGAAAAAGTAAATTGAAATGGATACAAGAAAAGGAAGAAAAAAATAGGTTTAGGACTATAAATCTGTCATCACTACTCAAAAAAATACAGGGTAGCTGCTGACAGGTCTCCATTAAAAATAAATTTAGACAGCTAGCTTAAGAAATAAGGGAAACACTCGTCTCTTTCAAAAAACAACAGTTTCTGAAGCAGTTTCAGAGAATACAGGGTTCATGTGTGGCAGATGACATTTGTTCAGTTAAGAATAATCTGTCTGAAAGTCAAGATTTCTAGGATGGTGAGAAATTTTCCCATTTTGACTGCAAGTGTTTTCACATTGTGCCAAGAGCCACCCAGTGACCACGGCTGGAAGAAATCCAAACGCCGCTTCACTTACCCAGACTGTCAAGGCAGCTGGAGAGAGTTTTAACAGCACAGCAAAAGTCAGGAACAGCACGAAAACCAAGAATAGCAGATCAACTGCCAATGTGGAAACTGGATTTTAAACATGTGCATTCACACTGACACATGTTATTCTAGATTAAACAAAAACATCCTCTTTCAGCAGAAAAAGAGATTCTACATAGGAAACACTACTGAGTGGGAAGATACCCATGTACTTCACATTGCCTCGTGATCTCTTTGTATTCAAAACAGTAATCCAATATGGAACCAAATAAAGACATAAAAGAGCAATTTTGATCCCTTTTCTCCAGAGCAAGTATTTTCTCAAATTCTGTAACAGTAATAATGTAATAGAATATAGGTGTTGCAGACAGACCAGGCTGTAAGAACACGCAAATTTATCTTCTGCACAAGCCACTCAATTTAAAACTACAAAGTACATTACTTTGAGATTATGCTCTTTTTCATATGCATTTCATGCATAGATTGATTTTCAAGAGGATGAAAGAGTTCATATATATATATATATATATATATATATACACAGAAGTAATATTTCCTATTGAATCTACAGAAACAGAGGTTATCCCACTGTATTGCTGCATTTGACTGCTTTGATTTTTCTCAAAAGAGAGAAGATACTGAGGAGATATGACTTACTCATAACTCTGGTAGGGGAAAAAATTCTGAAATGCTTTTACAAGCACTTTTTACAGTGCTTCTATGCTTGAACAATACAGCTTTTTATGTTGCAGTAACTTTTTATCATGCATTCAATAGATTTTATTCCTGTAGTAATTTAAAGAAATGTGGATAAGACTCTTTTTATCTACCATTTTCAACTGCTCTGAGGAAAAAACGTAAAAAAGCATATCCAAGTTTGGGCTAACACAGTCAGGCAGAAAATGAGAGACCATATGGATAAAATGTCTTCTGTTTCAGTCTAGTGTGGAACTCTCTCTTATGCTTTGTCTAAGATGGAGCTTTCCTTACAATAAGGGTATTTGACGGATTTGCTCATAAGTGAAAAAAAGCTGCTCAGGGTTTTCAGTGGTCAATAAGCAGGAGAAGACAAGAAGCCTGATAAGAAGTTCACACTACATTGAAACAGCCTGTTTCTTCCAAGGACACAACCATAACACATTTTCTATCAGTTTAGCAGCTTGCAGAAGATAACTGCCATAATTTATTATCTTACTTATCTACTTTGCTGTTTAGAACATCAGTGGGTTTCAGTATTTAGTAGAGCTATGGGAAAAATAATGAGTCAGCTATGGGCCATCAGTGCAAAGAGATCGATATCTTAGCTAGGATAAAACCGGAGCATTTAGTAATCAAAACTACCTATTACACAGAGCCAGTCCAGCAGCAAGCTATCCTTCTCAAATAAATTTTTTATCTACATTTAATACATGCAAAACAAATTACTAATATTTGAAGCCATCTGCTTATTTATTTACACTGCTTTAATAAAATTTGTCCTCTGATAATTTCCACTCTCATGGCCTAAAATAGAACATATGCAACAAAAAGGTCATACTTTCATTTTTTTGAAAAAAATCACCCAGTAAGTCACATTTTAAAAAAAGAGGGAAATATTTCTCTTCCTCTAGGAGAAAAAAAAATAATCAAAGTGGCAGGAGATATTGCCCATTAAAAACATCTTGACTTTGAATATTCAAATTGAAAATGTGAGCACACTTCCCACAGCACAAATAAACTCCTTTTCCATGAACATTTGCTTAGTCAGGCTTTACTACATATTTTCATGGATTGCTCACTTGCAAGAACTGTGGTCCAGACAGACCCAGTTTTTTTATCTTTTTGAAATTTGGGGCTATTAAGTCCTTCACTTGCAAAATTGTAGCACTCAGTTTTTCCAAGGAGTCATAAGGTTTTTTTCTGGTATGTGATTTACAAAAATCATCACAAGGATGTTAAAATTAAAATTCTGGAAGGATAGTATGCTTCTCAACTGTTTGGGTGGTTTGAGAAATAACCCCAATTTTAAAGGGAATCAGACATGAGACTTTTGAACCTTTGGAAAATCTTATCTGGAAAACAATTACATTTCTAGAAAGACAGGAAATAGAAGGAAATGAAATGAAATGAATGTAAAAATGATATTTTTCTTCCAAAGGTGATATAATAAAATACCCTACTTAGAATTTTAAGATATGCAAGACAAAACAATTTTCATCATTACTATGTTCCAGCTTCAGGGCACGCTGCACCTCCAGCTATAAACAACTCTCACTGACGTAAGCCAAGACGAAACCACAGGGGTGAGCAGTGGACTGACCAGCAGGTCCCTACATGATAGTTATGAGTTCTGTCATCTGAAATATTTATTATAAGGTCAGTTTAGTCCAAAACACTTCCAGGAGATTTCAGATCAGATCCTGTATAAAAAACCTGCAACCATGTCCCTTCCACATCTAAGGGGACACTGATCCACCAATTCTTTTGGCTAAAGCTTTTCTGTAGCAGAAGTTTAACAACTATGCAGTAAACTGCTTCGTTCGTGGGTTGGCCCATTCACTCCACATAATCCAGCAGACAGTCCCTGTTTCATGCTAGTTTTCAGCTGCAAAGGAGCTGTTTTTACTTAGAAGATACTGGTACAATTTGTAATGCAGTAAAATATCAACTATTTACAGGGCAAATATATTACATCGATCTCTCTCCTCCTTCCAAATATTATATGGAGTAAGGAGCAGGAATTCTGCAGAGAGCAGAACTCTATTTTACAGCCTTAAGCATTTTTCTTACCTAGGTGCAGAATATGAGAGACTCTCAAACAAACCAAACAGGAAGAGCAGAGAAGTGTGTAAGGAAACACAGGAAAACTATTTTCTCCTTACTACCTCTGCAAACCAAGGGAGTGATTTTGAGCAGGAGGTAAAACACCAGGGGCTTTGAATCAACTCCTGAAATCACAGAATCCTAGAATTACAGAGTAGTTTGAGTTGGAAGGGACCTTTAAAGGTCATCTAGTCCAATTTCCCTGAAATGAGCAGGGACCTTCCACTACATCAGGTTGCTCAGAGCCCCAGTTAGCCTGACCATGAAACTTTCCAGGAATGGGGCTTCTACCATGTCTCTGGGCACCTTATTTGAGTGTTTTACCACATTCACTGCAAAAATCTTCTTCTTTATATCTAATCTAAAGCTTTACCTTCCTTCTCCACTACAGGAGTAACCTTGGTTGACTGGCCTATACAAGAGAAATTTCTAATTAACCTTATGGTCAGTCTTGCCCACCTTTCAAGATGTGCTCTATCAATTTTCACTTGGACTCCTTCAAAATGCACCAGCTCCTTGTTAAACACTGCCTTCCCTAGAAACCACCACACTCTTCACATGCCCTCTGCTAGTGTATCCTCACCCCAAAAAGGTGGTGTAATGCTGGACTGCAACACCAGCTCTATTTCAAACAGCAGAACTTACCAGCATCAGCCTTTCCACACAACTATCTTGATTCCTTGCTATTTTTGTACCTTTCAGACTCAAAATCAATCATTCCTTAGGTGAATTGAGTCAAGTTAGCCTACTAGGGCTTAAAGGATTGGAAAAACCAAACACTGGATAGATTTAAAACAAATTCATGTGAATACTCCAATTCAGGCAAAACTTGGGAACACCACATATAAGAGAAAAGTGCTCTTGTTTATGTCCCTAATACTTCATTGCAAGATTGGAAAAAAAATTATTTGATTATGAGACATCAACATTTACTGGTATCTCCTTACCAACTGTAATTCCAGTAAGATCCCAAGCACCCACAAATCAGACGAAAGATGAAGAAAAATTCTCTGTCACTATAATAATAATAATAATGTTTATCAACCAATACTGATCAGGTATATAACTATATATGGACATGCATTGCTACATCCTTAAGGCAAAATGAAAAAATAGTGCACTACAACAAAAAAATGGTATTACAAAATTTCTCTCTGTAGCTGGGCAGATGGTAAACGGCAACTGCAGCTTTTTACAACCCCCATAATTGTCTTCATCACCTTGTGTTTCCCCATCTGTCTTTTGTGCCCACCTGTTTTCTCACCTTAAACCAGCAGCTCTGCTACAGTATATATGGAGTATGTTAAGTGCCTAGTGCAACAAAGTCCCAGCCTTTAATTAGAGATTTTATCATCTATGCTAAACAAAATATAGATTGTATTTAATCAGGACTCTGCACAGAACATTTAAAATTAACATCCACAAATCACGTGTTATATTTTTTTGATTTAATTAGTAAAGGAAATAGGCATTCAGTGCTCCCTTGCCTTCAAATGCAAGTCTTTTACATTACATTGTAGAAGAGGAACTACTAATCTAAAGAATTCAAGATAGACCATTGTTTTTGTCATCTTGCCTCTTCACTTCCTTCAAAGCTACTTAGTGTTCAGTTTGCCTCATCCCATAAATATCAGGGATTAGTGTTGGTTCACAGAACAAAACTCGGGAAGCATTAACTCAAATGTATTTTGGAGCTGAAATGTTTCACTAGATTCTACTGGACTGAGCCCAAGGTATGTGTGGACAGAAGATTCCCTTTGCTCATAAGACACAAAAATCTCCAATGCTACAGTAATGGAAGGCACAGCAAAATATGAGTTGTTTATTTTTATCCTGTTGCTTCCTCGTTGTCAGTGTTGCAATTAGAGTAAGTGCTCATCGCCCACAGTTCCTCCACTGTTATTTGGCAGTAGCTGCAGTCTGCAGAGAAAATTCTCATTTACTGTGCTACTGGGTGAGCACCTCTGTAAAGCAGCACATCTCCTCTGTGTCCCAACCTTCTTTACAGTTTACAAGTCCTCATTAGTTGTGTCCTGGATGCTGTGCTATATAAGAAAACACAACATCAAATGCTGAACCTTTATGTCCAGATCAGACACTGCCTTATTGCTGGGCCATTACCAAATCACTCTGCTAAAATATCACTGTACAGTAGTGAAGAGTAAGACATGGCCAAGACAGATGAAAGCAAGCAATAAATCTCACAGAAAGCGTTTGATCAGTTGTTTTAATAAGCAGTTAAAAAGGAAACTGCAAGTGTTAAGCCTTTAAATCAGTCTTTTTTTCCAAATGCAAAAGTGCTAACCTCTGACTGAGGCAAGCTTTATGCTTAAAAATCCATTACTGTCTTTGCCTGTACATCATTTAATGAAAGTTGAGATAGTGGGGCTATTTACTCTAATACTTTAGATTTCTTCCAAATTATATCTGTAAAGCTATTTTTATTCTGACTGCAAATTTAATATCCTATTATTCTCCTTCTCTATAAATTTCTGTTAAAGCAATAAATACTTCAGAAATACCAAAGCTTAAAAATTCCAGGATATTGTTTCTTCTGGAGCCTCCAGCAATGTATTTCCTAAATAAATAGAAATTTTAATAAAGTTTTTCATTGACCCAAAATGTTTCTGAAAAAATAATATATTCATGAAGGCAGAAATGCAAATTTCAGCAAATGGAGATTACATAACACAGTAAATAAGAAGCACAGCAGACAAATAGCAAGTTCTGAAAATAAAAGCCATCTGAAAAAAACCCAAAAAACTAAAAAGCATTAATCCAAACAAGCATATTCTGAAATTCCTTTTCATTCTCTAAAAATTAATTTACCCCAAAACATTTCATGCATTTGCTTGTTTGCTACTTCTATATATATTATTTATAGTGTTATTATTTCTTAGAATAATGACTTTTAAAATTCCTTTAAGCAAGAGTTTAACCCAGTGAAACAGGGAAAAGATACAAAGTGATAGGAGAGATGAAAAATAAAAAAGAAATAAAACCATTTTAATAAAGTCCAATCATAACGGGAACAAAGTTAAGATGTAGCACCACAGAGCAGGAGAGAGCTCAGAAGATACCAAACCAACTTGCATAGGCAGGAAATGTGGTAAGAAGAGAAAAAAGAAAAGGAAAAAATCCTCGTTTTTCAAAAGCAACACAGTAGTACAGAGCTAAACTGTAAAGCAGTCTTTACTGAAAGACTTTCCAGTTTTATATACAGGAAGGTTATTAAAAAAAAAAGCTAGGCTGGAGGTAAACAAATGGGCAAACAAATGTGAGAGGCGCACAAAAGGTTAAAGGCACAAAGGCACATCAATTGAGACAGGAATACACTGAGTACAAGGAGATAAAGCAGAGGAGATAAACGAAGAGTGAAACATTTCTACATTAATTTGCGACAAGATTCACGATCGGTTAAAAGCAGATTTGAATGCTTGCGTCCATGTGTGCAGCCAATGATAAAGATGTTTGCTTGTTTATAGCAACTACAACGATCACTCTCCCATAGTTTTATTTGGATAGTCTGAGGAACGCTTCCAATTTTGGACCATTTTAATATAACTATCATAGTCCTTCAGATGTAATCCAAAAAAACAAAACGCCAACCGACCAAAAAAAAACCCCAAACCAACCAACAAAAAAAAAAAAACCCAAGAAAAACCAACCTCACAAGAGAAGGAACACTAAAGTAAAAAAATGATTATTAGCACAATTTTTAACAAGACATAATATCCCATTATCAAACTACTAAAAAAAAGAACAATTTTCAAGAGAGCAAAGTAAAATTCAAGGACAGAAAAGAGGTCTGTAAGATCAAATAAACTTTTCAGTAAGTAAGTAATAAACAAAAACAGCCCAAAATTCCTACAGAGTTTGGGATTAAGTATATTATGTTACTTCACGGCTATGTGAAATAAAGATTGATTTACTTATTTAGCACAAGAACTAAGAGATTATCATTTTTCTACTGAATGTTCTTACCAATGTTTCTTGTTACTTGGGGTTTTTTATTGTCATCCTTGGCCATTAATGGTCAATAATGTCTGACATGAAACAGACCTGAAAAAATCTCATTTTCTCTTCCCCAGGTGCTACAGAAAGCTCATAGGAAAAGTAAGGCATACTTCTGTTCAAACATGCTAAAGAAATAAGACCCAAGTAAAAACAGAATTAAAAACTATCAGTTTGCACCGTAGGAAAGCAGTTTTTTGGGAACTGCAAATATTGCCCACAGAGTTAAATGTGGCCTGAGGTCCCTAAAGATGGCATTTCATTCTCTCCAAGGATGAGTCCCTTTGGACCTACACTTCCCAGATGTGGACTGTTAGTGTCACAAGCTCCAGCACCTACTGCCTTGGATACTCTGGGCACAAAAAATTCAATCCCCCAAAGGGCTGGCTGAGAAAGTAAGCAACTGGAGACCAGCTGGGGGACAGAACAGCTTCATCAGAAAAGACAGTTTACCAGCAAGTGTGAAATTCTGAGTATATATCTAAGCAAAACCAAACCTGTAGGATTACAGAGTTTCCTGAATAAATAACCATTCTATGACAACTTACCAGGAACTCTGCAGGTAGCAGAAACAGGGACCCAAGTGAGAAAATAACATCATACAAGTCGGCGAATAGGACTGAAATCAAACTGATTTCTAGGATTGCACATACAGTAAAAACAATAATAGTGGAGTTGTTATGCAGGAAGAATATAGGATTACAGAATATCAGAATGTGCTTTCAGAACAATACAGCACAGTCACAAACAGAGCCCAGGAAAAATAGAGCAACTATCACCAGGTGACTGAGTGGGATGAAAGGATCTGAAATAACATTTGGTGGCAACAGAAACAAAAGACATAAAAATACAAAACAGGACAAGATTCAGCATGGGTTGACCAAAGATGCCAGGCCAAACCCATACTCTTTAGTTATAAAAGAAATTGTTTTAAGAACAGAAATGCATAAAATACCTTTGTTCAATAAAGCTTTTGATACAACACCACATGGAAAATGACTACTTAAATTGAAGAGACACTGGTGCAATTTAGCCACGAGTTATCTAGCTGTACTGAAGGTAGCACAGAGGTGTTACTGCAAGTTTAAGAGCAGGACTGCAGAGGAGGTTACACATCCCTTAAGCACAGCCTAAAAAGGCCCGTAGGTGGCACAAGCAACCGACAGCATAAGTAGCCTATGAATGAACCTCCCGAAATAACACCAGCAGCTGCCACTGTGATTTGAGACTCCCTAAGTAAACACAAGAGAAAAAAAAAAAAAAAAAAAAAAAAAAAAAAAAAAAAAAGCCAAAAATCATCTGTGGAAAGCTGTGGAAACCTGAACAGTTGGAGGAAGGAATGAAATGCTGACAAAACGAAGTCCTACCAGCTTGTTTGTAGTAGAAAAGCACAAAAAAGTGGAAAATTGTACAAGGCGAGGAGCTGAACCTGCCTGGCAGACTGACGTCCATCTCGAGGCCTTCAGCTGGGGATTAGCTACCTCCAGGTAGGATTACTTGCCTCCAGTCTTGCTCAGTGAACTCCTGCCAAGAGGCTCCGCACAGCCTGGCTCTTGCTGGCACACCTGAGCACCCCCTTGCAGCTGCTTCCCTAAGAGGAGTCAGCATCTGCGTCCTGCTGGCGCCCAGCTCCGCTGCCCGCTACCCACATCCGTCACTCTGGCAACTGAAATATTAGTCTTGGCACCACCGTTCAAAATTCAAATTACTCGCTTTTGCACAAAGACTACGTTAAAACTATATTTGATGAGGAAAAAGAGCAGAGAGGCGGCAGCAGCTGGAAAGACCAGGAAAAACCATTATAGGATGACAAATTGCAGAATAAGAGGGCAGACCCCCTTATATACTGATAAATTGTTAATTTATATAAGAGTGAAAGACACTTTTCACAAAGTGGGAGGGGTTGTTAACGGGAACTTCCAAGAACTTCGGCTAAGATTTATAATGCTCCACGCATTCCCAAGTAATTCTGAAGCAAGGGTGAGTAACTAGGTTAGAAAAATCTGTCAACAACAAACTTACTGAGAGGAGTCACAGTGATATTGAACTTCATAAAAGAATGATGTACTGAATTACAGAAAACACAAATTAACACAGAAAAATGGCTATATAGCACTATTCACACACTAATGAACTTTACACTACCTATATCACCCACTTAAAGATCTCAAATTATTGTGCATAATTTTTCGAACATGAGCTAACCAGTGAAGTGCAATCAAAAAGGAAAATAAATCAAGAACAAAACAGAAAATTAACCAATATCTTTACTCGTGATACGCTGCATTCTGATAGCTACATCTGCTCCGATCATCTTGCCTCAGACACATGGACACTTCGCAAGAGACACAGAATGAAGCAACACAGATAATCAGAAGTATGGAGCAACTCAAGTACAGAGCAACCATAAACAGATCCTACATATTAAACAGACCACAAAAATGAGGGTAAGATTATAAATCCTCTAAAAACTCTCACTTACACAACATAGAATCTAACAATACGTCCCTAAAATACAAAGAGTAAATAAGAAATTTAAGTTATTTAGATTTAAAAATAAAGCCTGCACAGGAACAGGTAGATACAATTTACATATAAAACAAAAAATAATTATGTTGTAAAGCAGAAGACATTTTTAATCGCTAGAGAAATAAAAGTATGGCTTCTCAAACAATAGTTCAAGCAAGAAGCCTAGGCCTGTCCTAAGATGGAACTGTGAAGGGAAAAAAAAAAAAGGGGGGGGCAGTTAGGGAAAGAGGGGAAAAAAGGGGGGGAAGAGGGGGAAAAAAAAATAAAAAAATAAAAAGAGATTATGTTGTTTCTATATTAAAACCTAGAAACCTGAATCCTGAAAGCTGAGTCCGTTCCAAGACTGTATTCCTAAAAAAATTTTCCAAGATGATAAAACTATTTTACATTGCAACAGCTCATAACAAATACACTGCAAAACCATGAACTTCAACCAAAACACAGGAAAGAGTTAAAAGAAGAACTGACACGAAAGAAAAAACTTTGAAGGACTGTTTAGTGATGAATAAGGTGACAGAGAATTCAGTGTGACCTTGCAGAGTAGAAATAATAGTTACACTCAGGAAGAGAGATAAGGATATGAAGACTTGACAGACCCAATATTGTTTCAACACACATCTGATACTAGAATCTTCTTGCCTTCTAGCAGTATTCTAGAAAATACCTTTTTTTGTACAGTAAATTTAATTTGTAGAACTATTAAACTCAAACTACGCTACTTTCAAAACTGCATCAGATAGCTGGTAACATTTAAAATGCTGTGTCGCTGTCCAAAACCAGAGATTTGATTTCTCCCTTCCCTTCGGTGATGTACCTATATTTCAAGAAGGAGGGGAGAAGTGACATCATCTGCTCTATCTTCCCTGGAAAACCTGTGGCAGATTTAGTGCTAAAGAAGACCTTAAGGAGTTCTCCAAATTCTTATTACTGCAATTGTTGTGCTATCTGGAGCTACTGGCTGCAGAAACGTTACCTCTTTTTTTCCCTATCAAAAGCAATGGCAAATAGTCCCGAGTAAGAGATCAAATGCTTGACCCGACTCGATAGTTTATTTGATCCTAACAAATCCTCAAGTAAGATACTGAAAACCAGCTGCTTAACTCTCAGAATCCCATTACTGGCCAACCTTGCAGACAATCCCCATTTGGCTGATAGCACCAGATAGTGCCAGCTCCACTCTTGGAAAGTCACACACACAGCTGGAGAAGTAGCATCCTTTCATATTGCTGTGGATGCTTAAATTCCATGAAATACACTGGTGTGGATTGTTCAAGGTTAACCGTGTTTTGTAAGCCCCACTTCTGGATGCACTGATTGGCGCTAGGCATGCTGTGAAATCATTTTTCACTCGTGATCCCAGTCTTTTGTTTCAAGAGCTTTGAAGAACAGAATTTCGACTGAATATCTAATAGGAGCTTTGGGTATTCAAATTATACATTTGAAGATTCATAAGCAAATTAGAGCAAACAATTATAAATCCTTGTCTCCTTTAAAGTAGAAGTCACATTACAGTAGCATCTCAATATCAAAAATGAGAACTGCACTACTAACTGCATAAACATGCAGTGAAAAGACACTGACCTTGTAAGAGAGAACAGTGTGCTTAGAAGACACTATATCCCGCTGTTTGAAGTTATCTCACAAGGCAAGGACTAATGAAGAAATTCCCCCACAGCCTGTCTAAGCACAGTGCACTCCTTCGTTTGCAGGGAAAGGAAGACAACCTGGTCCTGGGGAACAGTTATAACACAGAGCTGAAGAGGACAACATTCAGGGTTGGTTTCAGTGCAAGAAAGACATTATCAAGTGTATCCTGTCAATCACTGATACTGGGACATCTCTCCATCCTGAATGCCTTTGTTAATCACTGCCAGGAGTCTACTGGTTACAGATTGTAACTGTGCCAGACTATTGACTTACAAACTGTTCACCGTATGTGCATACATATTTGTGGGTATCCATATACACATACTCATCTAATTTATACTCTGCTGAGCATGAAGGAAATTATACGGTATATCATGGCATTTTGCACTGAATAAACATCAGTGATAATAAGTAAAAAGTAGAGAGGGCAAAAACCAAAAAAACATGTACTAAAAAAAGGTATGACTTAAAGCAAACCAAAAAACAGACCATCAGCATTACGGAGTGTGTCTGATCGTTCCTATCTATTATGTTTTGGTGGGCACACTACAGCAGTCTCAGAGCACATGAAATGGGTTCAATTTGGGTGAAACAAGACTTTCAGATGCCCTTAGGAGTGCGCCTTACATGCTTCGACTGCCTAAAGGCAGGACTAGACCGGATCAGCCCCAGCGTAAAACCCCACACGAGTGTGGTGTAAACATGGGGCTCACCCTGCAGATCCACTCTTACTGCATTACACCACTTGCCTCTGCAGCCGCAGACACAGATTATTCTGTTCTTCCACTCTATCAGGAAGAAATAAGACAACAGATTTCACAGATTTTTAATGTCTTGCCAGTTCATACGTCCCCACTTGTCCCCTCACAGTGCCAGCTTGGTATACAGTCTTCTGCAGAACACAGCCCGCCTACGTGCTGTCACATATGGGAGAAAGTGTTAACATAGTGATCTATATTTTAGTGGAAACAATCATTTAAGGGCTGGAGACCACTGAAAGCATTACACGGTATTTGCTAGCCAAATTCATGCACACACCAAAAATAGCCTTGCAACCTGCTGACAAAGTTCATTCTTCCAACTGCAATACTAGTTCCCGTGAAACTAATCCATAATCACTTGGGTCATCACAAAATCCACCCCACGTACATGAATTAGGACTCCTGAAGTATCTAACAGCGGATACCAAATCAAATAGGATCAGAGGATTTTGGACAACCAAAGACAACATGCTAGAGATAGAATTTATACATCGACAGGCTGCCCCGGGAGGTCATAGAGGGTCCCTCTCTGGACACATTCCAAACCCACCTGGATGTGTTCCCATATAACCTGCTCAAGATGACCCTGCCTTGGGAAAGGGATTGAACTACATGATCTCCAGAGGTCACTTCCAATCCTAACAATTCTGTAATGACTGAAACACATCGGTGTTACTGGCGTGCCCTGCCAGAAAGGTTGATAGTGATATACCTACAATTAAGCAAACTATGTCAGGACATGCCCTTATTAGATCTCATTTAGGCAAGTTCCTGACATGGTAGATAATTCCCAAGAAAACAAAGCAATCCTGGAATAGGTAGAGAGCAAGCATGAACACTCAAAAATGTTCTTAAGGATTGGATGCTTAAGGATGAGATTTTTCCTAATACAAAGTGAAAAGAGCATTTCAGGTTATTAAAATTCCTGGTGTGTTTTTTACAGGCACAGTGTGCTTTGTCAGACTCCTACTCTTCCATTTATATTTTGCCTATATAAAACATGTCATATAGTCAGAAAAAAAAATTCAAATTAAATATTTTGAAGCTTAATCTGCTTACACATGAGCATCCTGTAATGGAGAACAGCTAGGCAAGCACTGGCCTCCAGAACCTATTTATACAATCAATATCTCAGAAAGATCCCTTAGCTTTCATCCAATATACACACACACACACACACACACACGCGCGCATATGTATTTTAGTACTAATCATCTCCTCTTGACAAAATGAACAGCAGGAACAAGAAGATAAAGAACCCATTTTTCTTTTACATTCATTAAAAGCTCCAGACTGAAGAGGGAAAATCAAGAATGTATACCAGAAGGTCCACAGTTTTTCTTTCAGCTTGTAGGCTTTTAAAATATCAATAACTTCTATTCAAAACAATTTCCTTGTAATGAAATCACATTTTCATCTAATTAAGAACAGACCACAACTGGTTTTAAGTTTCGTTTTGTACAGTTAAACTTGCAACCATTTAACTTAATATCAGCTACGTTTTCAATATTTATGAGTGGAAAAGGTCCCAAATTCAACACGTATTATACTACTCAGGCAGCAACTTTCTTACAATGACGCTGGTTCAGGGGATGCAAACTAGTATTTGCTTTCATTTACACAGAAGGTTTTTCTGCTACTTCTTAAATAGATACAGCTAAAGGCAATTCAAATAAACTGTCCCATTCACGTCTCTAGATTCTTTACTGGGGAGAGGAGAAGGTTTAACAATGAGAATACCATCTTAAGGCGATAGTTCTTGGTCTGCAATGAACTTGATGGTCTAGGAATTTCTCTAAGGACCCATCCTGGCTCTATGATTTAAATTCTATTAAAATAAAGGTATCACTTACAGGAACAGAGATTTCACTAGGTACTCTGAAAATACAATCAAACCTGTGCGATTCTACGTAGCAGCTCTAAGTATCTCTCTAAAACGCTGAAGTACCACTTGAAAAACTCCTCAGAACAAACACAGCAGCACTTAAAATGCACAATTTGCCTTCAAAGTTGAGCACAGTATAAGGCTCTTGACTTGGTTCTTAAGTTTGTTGACTCAACACAGGGACAGGTAAGTGCTCTACAGAATCAACACACCACTGACCCAGGAAAATGCTTTGCTCTAATTGTTCTATGCAGTAAAGGAAATCGAAGCAGACTAAGTTACACCGTTCAAGACCAACAAAGGGAAGATTCACCATCAATAGAATGAAAAGCATCTTCAGCCCCATGTTTTAATGGTATACCATTCCTTCAAATAAATCAGTAGGCAAAAACACCCTCACAGATTTGATCATGAGTACTTCAGGTATTTCCAACCTCCCTTCTACAGTCATGTCTGTCGCTATGTGCTGTACAGAATAAGCAAATCATTCCAGCTTGGTGTTGAAATCCATACAATCTCAAGAAATCCTAAGAAAATCCCCCCTTTTTAAAAAAAATTCATTTGCACAAAAATATTTCAAAGCACTGTATTAAGAAAGAATAAAGTATGTACAGGTATGAAGCCTCTTTTTAAAAGTGCCAACATTTACCTTACAGATCCTTTTAATTAACCAGCTTCAAAACAACTTTGAAATTTAACTACTCCTATCCTTCCTTAACCTCTCTGAAAGAGCAGAAGTAATTTCATTTGGTGTTTTCATAATGAAAAGCATTAAAAAATACAACATCTTCTACTCTATTTTAGGGGCAGGCCAATAATTCTGAAGGCTTTTACTTGCCACCTCCCCCCAGTCTCCTGAAGACAGCGCAGTATTAAGTTACAGGAAAAATGACGACCTGGATAATCAAAACTCTGGTCCCTAACTTTTGACTGTGTACAATCTCAACTCCAGCATTTGCATCTGCATCTAAACCAGTATGCACAGTTGTCTGCACCAGTTTGAATTTGAAAAAAAGAGCAACCCCGTAATCCTAAAACCCACCCCAGAACCCTTCTGAAAAAAACAGCAGTCATATTTGCTTTTTGCCTGCATCACTGCAGCAGAGGAGATGAAGGATTAAGCAACTCCAGAGCAAGCCTGTGTGTCAGGCTTGCTCACTTTTTGTTATCAGACCCCTAATGACTGGGGACAGTCGTGTCTCAGTTTAGGACAATTGGAGATTGGCTGTGCTGCCTGCCATGTTCATGCCACAATGATGTATAAAGCAGTTCAGTCATCAGCTTGAGAATTTTTGCAAAGTGTAACCATATGGGTTTTGGCTTATCAAAGTGTACTGCTTTACCCTGAAGTGCCAGATCAGAAACCAGAAGCTGACTGTCGAGCATGTGAGGCATCCAGCAGTGATGGCTGTGCTGCAACCTGAAGTCACTGCACTGAACAGCAGATGCCTGGGTGCCCTGACTACATTTTTGGATACACCTGATACTCCTCAGTGTACATACCTGTCCATCAGGAGTATTACCAATCTGCCACATAACCACATCAAAACGGAATCAGGAAGGACTTCAAAAGATCAGCTGGTCCAACCTCTCATGGGAAAAGGAGCCAACATGAGATTATCGAGCACGCTGTCCAGCCACCTCTTGAAAATATCCAGCACTGGGGGACATTGTTCTGGGGATTGCTTGACCACCAAATTGATTCTTCTCAAAATACTCACTTCTAAAAAGATTTTACCTTGATACAGAGCAGCTCTGAGAACTCCAGTAGAGATCAAGCAAGTGCTTAAAAGAATGACAGCCTTTATCCTAACAATGCTTCCATTTAAGACAGCAGGCAAACCTTAGCTAGGCTGGCACACTGGCAGAGCCCAGAGCTCCTCCTGCTGCAAGAATTTCCATGCTGAAACCAAGGCAGTCTCAAATGACAAACTACAATCCTATTGACTGCATTGCAACATCTAATCAAAGCCGCCGGTTTTACTGGCACAGAACTGAAAACTTGCTGCAACAACAACCTGATGTGTTCATTCTGGGCATAAAAGCATCACATTTTCAAACCAGAAAGTACTCAACAAATACACATTGTACTTCCTAAAGATTTCTGAGACCCTTATGCAAATATTTCACAATGTGTGAAAAGACCAAAGATAATTATGCTTTGAATCATTATCACAAAGTCAATACCTACAACTAGTGTTCCATGATATCTTTCAAAAAAAGCTTTCACTAATTTAAGTTTCAAGAAATAGCCAAAAGTCTAAGAAGTTATGCACGCTTGCAGGTTGGATAAGCGCATAAAATATAACATGGAATATATCAATAAAACTACCCCCAAATGCCGAGTTCTAATTTTTCATTTGCCATTTTAATTACATAGCACTAATAAAATAATAGTCTCAAACCCTAGGAACACATTCCAGTGTTGACTTTGAGCAACACTTTGACTATTCTGCAAATTAAAATCTGCTTTTTAAGCTATGACAAATATTTTTTTAGAATAATGAAGGGGCTTAATCCAGCACCAATCTTCTCTCTTTTCTTCTCTAGACCTCACTTTTCTACACCAGTCAACATTTTTAAAAACTACTTGTACCAAAAAGCCTTTTACACATTTGTATGAAGAGACAACAAAAATTGAACATTTATTTCTAAAGTGTCCTAGACAAACATTAAAGCTGTATTTGGAGCACATACTGGCATATTGGCACATATTCCTGTTATCCAGGATACATTCATTTTCCATCTCAGAACAAAGAGGGAGGATTTCGATATACTTACTTCATAACTGTGCTTACCAACAAATCATTTTTACTTTTGGGAGACAGAATCACACTGAAACTTTCGCCAACCATACCATTGTGTCACCCTCTTGAACAGTAAGGTAACACAATGTGAGGACTTGTATAGGGGAAACCTAAATGAGAAACTAAAAACAATGCTATAAAGATTTAAAGAAAAGTTTACTTTCGTCTTTTCACACATTTTTACCAAATCAAGTTACTCTACAAGTCCCTTTTTAAACAGACAGCATACAGAAGCTTTCTATTTTACAAGGATGATGTACTGAAGTTTTTCAGTCTGCTACTCCAAGAAACATCACAGACCACAAAAGCATTTTTTTCCTCCACACAAATCTGAGTGGTTCCAATAAATGTTTGTTGTGAAACAGATTTAAACAAGCCAGTGCAAATAACATATGTTCAATTTTATTGTGATTCATTTTGGCTCATTTAATGCAGAAAAACAAGCATCTGTAGACTTTTAGCTTAAAACAGTCACATGGAATTTATACTGTGCTCGTTAATCTCTTTCCACCTGCATTTAAATCCCTGAAATTACCTTAATCTTCAAAGAACAGTACCGGTATAGCTTGTTTTCTCCATTCACTTCAAACAACATATGAGACTGGACACTCACTGCTCACAGAAGGGCTCACATTTTCTGCATTTTCTCGACCCTGCTGTGGCACTGCCACAAACCATTCCACCTTTTCCTTTCACTGGAACCCTTTTCAATACCTGATTTTTAAATGGATCGACTGTCAGCACTGAAAACAGCATTAGAAAATATTGTTATTCCCCTTGAGAATGCCACTTAATAGGCTTATGCAAATTATGTACCTTTTATTTACTGCCCTAGACAAACCTAAAGGGAACAGGTTGTCAGAAACAGCTTCGTTCCCCAGTCACACGCTCAGCCCACTCATTAGGGGTGGCTGAGCGCAGCACTTAGATTGTCATTCATGAAATAATAAAGGATCTCTTGGGACACATTGCCAAGACAAGTATACCCATGGAGTCTTCATAAACTACAAAATTACAAACTCGATTATTTGCTAAAAATCTGAACAAGCAAAGTGCTTTAAAACTTTTGGGTTATTTGAAGTACATCTTCACATTCAAGTGAATGCAAGGAAATGCATCCATAGCTACTTCAAGCTGGCTGCTACCAGCTGGCTGCTGGAGAAGCACTTCCGAGGTGAGAACAATCACACTTTTGGTATCATTGTATTTTAGGTATCACCTTTAAACTTTCCTGTTTCAGATGCAAGTATCAATTCTATTTCAAAAGCATGGGGCACAGGTCAGATGAGCTGAACAAGGCTAAGAAGCAAGCTCATGAACCAAGAATAAACACCTTCTGAGAAAGTCCTGAGTTGTGCTCTTTGGGCAGCTGACATTGTTTAGAGAGAGAGAAGAGCTTTCAAATTTCAAGCTACTCACATACGAGCATACTTTGCTCGAGTGCTAAAGATTCTAGCGAACGTCAGTGCACATGCAGCAGTTTGTCAGCCTCACTGTTTAAGCACGCATGTAAAGATCAGATTGGTTTTCCAATCTATGAGTATTCCAGTTACCAAGACCAAGGTACTATTTTCATTTGCTATGTAAGTTTCAGTACTGCAGCCTGTGTCACAGAGCTGATTTATGAAGCTGATTTATAGAACCATAGAATCATTTAGGTTGGAAAAGACCTTGAACATCGAGTACAACCGTCAACCCAGCACTGCCAGGTCCACTACTAAACCATGTCCCCAAATGCCACATCTAGATGCCTTTTAAATACCTCCAGCAGTTCCTTGAGCAGCCTGTTCCAATGTTTGACAATCCTTTCCGGGAAGAATTTTTTCCTAATATCCAATCTAAACCTCTACTGGTGTAATTTGAGGCCATTTCCTCTTGTCCATGGGCAGGACCATCTTTCACTGGACCAGGTTGCTCAGAGCCCCACTCAGCCTGGCCTTGAACACATCCAGGGATGGGGGAACCACAATTTGTCTGGAAAACCTGTTCCACTGTCCCACCACCCTCATGGTAAAGATTTTTGTTTCCTACTATCTAATCTAAACCTACCTCTTTCAGTTTGAATTCATTCCCCCTTGTCTTGTCACTACACGCTCTTGTAAATAGTCTCTTTCCAGCTTTCTTGTAGGCTCCCTTTAGGTACTGGAAGGTCACAGTTTGGTCACCTCATGCCTTCTCTTCTCCAAGCTGAGCAATCCCAATTCTCTCAGCCTTTCCTCACTGGAGAGGTGCTTCATCCTGCTAATGATCTGTGTGAATGCACTTAGAGAAGTAACCATTCGAGCATAAGCACCATACATTAAATACTTTGCAGAAGGGCCAGAAGGATTTGCTGACCTGCTCTAGGCCACGCAGAAAGGTCTCTCACACTTCCCAAAGCAAATTTTCTCTCCTCCTCAAGCAGTTACCTTTCTCACCTCTGTGTCTACCAAAAAAATTTCATCCACCTTAACCCGTGTATCTCAATGCCTTTAAAACACTGAAAAAAGTAATAACCCCTTTTTTAGCTTCAAGAACCGAACAGTTCATCTCCCAAATGCATTATTTAATGCAGCACTTTGATGCACTCAGTTTGCCAATACCTGTGTGGAGAGTAAGGGATGCTGCTGCTGTATCTGTGTTTCCTAATTCTCTGCTGAATAACCATTAAAAAAAAAAAATTTTATGCATCTTCCCCCCCCACCCCAGACATTATCCAAAATTGTCTCTACAGTTGTCTACAACTTGTCACTCTGCCTTCAGCAGCCAGCTGTCAAATCCAGGTCTGGGACAGCTGGCACATTACTCTGACTACACAGCTGGGATTAGCAATACTTCTCGATTTGAAGCTCAAGAGGGAGTTCTTGGATAGGGTTTTTTGTTGTTGTTGTTGTTTGTTTGTTTGAAGATTCTTTCAACTAAAGTTTTAAGTGCTTTCATCAACAACCCATCTATTAGAATAACCTAATTAGTCTAGACCCAGTATTTAGAAGTGCTGCCTGTTGTGTATGCAGCTAGCCACCAAAGCTTTCCAATACAAGCACAGCCCATTCAGATCTTAGAATTCATTTATTCATTAACAATTTGGGGGGTTGCCAACTCAATATTAAAAGTGACAGATGTTCACAAAGTAATGTCTAACAACTGCAGCAGCTTTCTGATAAAACAGAAAGTAGGTTTTCACTGGATGCCATTAGCATATCCAACACAAAGTAAGGAATACAATAAAAAAGGTGAAGCATTAACAATTCACACATTTTCAATTAGATCACATCTCCAAAGAACTGAAGAATTCTAATGGCCACTGGTAAGCTCCCATTTCTGTTTGCAAACCAGCGTGGCTTTGCCTTCTCTCTTAAAGTCTACTATCTCTACATACTTTTTCTTACATTACTACTGTAGATGCCTTCTGGTTGAGCAATACCTTCTCTGAAATTTGCCTAGAACAAAACAAAACCAAAAAACTCAAATCCCTTCCCTCCCCGTGAGTAATTAGAGCTAATGCTTAGCAACAGTTACAACACTTCTGCTGCTCCTGGCGCACAGTGGGCATCTGCAAAAGTTCCAGCTACTAACCATAACCACATACACTGAAGGAAATCATGTTGGTGGAATTACCCAAAAGGGATGACTCGGTTTTCTTCAAGTCTAGCTACTCACGACTACATACAGCCATAGCCTCCACTTCTCAATCTACACCTGAAGATAAGGTGGATTGCTTATGTAACAATAATTTCTGCAGAGTGGTTCAGGAACTTCTACCACTGTTCGAAATGAACAGGAAACCTTCACATTCAGCCTTGCTTATATATAAAAATGAGCTCAATATGGTATCAACTCACTCTCTTTCCTGAAAATCTGATGACCAACATTCAGACTAAATACAAGACTGGCAAAACCCACAGATTTATCTTTCTGCACAAAGAAGACTGACTGGTGAGAAATTCTCTCTCCCATGCCAGCTAATTCCTGCATTTGTGACAGAGTCAGCACTGACAAAAACAACATAAAGGAAGTAAGAGAGAAGAGAACACAAAGTGAGGCACAGCTTGTGTACAAAAATGAGTTTATTCTATAACCATCATATGAAATATCTTCAAAAGCAAAGTTGCCTGAGAGCAGGATATACCCTGACTCTGCAGCCTTTGCCAATTGCCTTCTGAAACAGGGCATCTTCTAGGCAATCATGAAACAAAACATGAAATAATTCCTGTTAAGAGCTGGTACTCCTAGCTGAGACTGTAAGAAATACCATAAAAACTAAAATCTTAATCATCAGACTCTTGCCATTTGCATTAGCAAAATTAACCCCATATAAAATGTGCTGTGCTCAGGAACTCAACAGTGAGGTTTCTTAGGAAAGATGCTGTAGACAACTATTTGGGTAACATCTTTTTCATATATATACACACATACACACACGTATATGAATTACATATATATGCAATTAAACATATATAGATTTTTATTTTCTAGAATACAGTGTACCTTTATACACTGTATACATATACACTTTGCATATATAAATCATATGAGGGTTAAATATTTTATGTACATAAGACACATATCTATTTTTTAAAAGAAGTTTAAGACAACCCCAGCCTGTAGCACAACTTAAGTCATGCACTGAATCCTGAGTGGCTGGTGGCTTAGTAAATCGGTAAATTAACTCAAGTGAAAAGAAAACAGAGTCAATTCTAGTTCATCTCTGATCTACTTGCTGACTTTATCCTTAATGACAACCATGAATTTCAACTGTATTATCCTTGCAATTCTATTAAAACAGGAGAAGAACGCAATTCCATCAGACAGAGTTCGACATTCACATGTCCCGGGTACCACAGCACAAACACTGAATTTCTATTTTGTACCAAGTCCTTTTAGGCTGTGAACGGGGTGAGTGCAGGAGGTATACACTCCAGCAAGATGCCAGGAAGGACAGCTGGAAAAGGCAGATGACAGACAGCCCTAAACTGCTCTTGTTGATAGATTTCAGCCCCTTGTCTGAACACAGGAGAACAGCAGACGTTTGTCTCAAGACCGTTGAATCTCAGTCATAAGTCATTGATTTAGGCAGGACAGAAAGATATCAGAGAACTCCAAAGATAAAACCTAAAGCTTTTCCTTGTTATATACAAAAGCAGTAAATAAAGAAGGTAAGTTTAAAAACCCGGAATGCGCTGCTCAAACTCACATTATCGGTTACCATGAGACCTAAGCTTTCACCTTCAACAGTTTTCCACCATTTTGCAAATGCAAAGACCCAGCTCACAAATACCAGACATTAAAGTACACAGAACTGCTCAATGAATTTTAAGTAACCCATGTGTAAACAAAAAACCATTATTTTTACACAGCATAGAAATTGAGCTCATAGAATTTGCTCAGAGTGAACAAACCCAGTAGAGGAAAACAAACAAGTTACAGCTTTATAGTTAGAAATAACCTGGTTTCTCCCATCACCTTAAATGTCCTTAACCACTATACAAACTCTCATGACTGAAGAACTTGAGTCACCATACATTAATATCATCATGCTCAAACACAGAGCTGTACTTGTGAAAAACTTCATGTCACCCCTATTTTAACAACTGGTTTGTTCTCATGTTGAGCCACCTCATTAAACATTCTCAAGGTAAACCCTGGCCAGTGACATTTGTAAAGGCAGGATTGAGCTTTGAGAGCTTCGCACCTCTTGGCAAATATATTTACAGCTTTCAGCAACATATGGCACTTTTTGTGTGAATCACAAATGCCTGCCCACCACATTTCAAGGAGGATGGAATTTTAAGGGAAGTGATGAAAAGTGTAAGAGAATTAAGAATATGAAGTTTGGGTTCACTCCTGAAACAGATTTAGTAGTTGTGGCTTTCGGAAATTAAATACTCACTATTTCACTGATTTTGTGGCAACATTTTTAGCCTAGTGTGCTGCTTTTGACTGGAGTAGAATTAATTTTTTCCACAGTAGGTAGGATGGGTTATTTTTTGGATTTGTACTGGAAACAGTGCTGGTAACACAGGGATGTTTTAGTTACTGCTGAGCACAGTTTGCACAGAGTTAAGGCCTTTCCTGCCTCTCACCCCACCCCACCGGTGAGTGAGTGGGGAGTGCACAAGGAGCTGGGAGGGGAAACAGCCACGACAGCTGACCCCAAGTGACCAAAGAGATAGTCCAAACCAGATGGCATCATGCTCAGCATATAAAGCTGAGTGACCAAGAAGGAAGAGGGGACATTTGCAGTGATGGTGTTTGTCTTCCCAAGTCACTGCTATGCATTATGGAGCCCTGCTCTCCTGGGGATGGCTGAACACCTGCTTGCCCACAGGGAGTGGTGAAATAATTCCTTGGTTTGCTTTAGTTGCATGCACAGCTTTTGCTTTACCTATTAAACTGTCTTCTATCTCAACACAGGAGGTTTTTTCACTTTTACTCTTCTGGTTCTCTCTCCTATTCCACTGAGGTGGAGTGAGCGAATGGCTACGTGGTGCTTAGTTGCCAGTTGGGGTTAAACCATAAAATCAATAACCCAGATTTTAAAGTTAGAATAGTTAATAAAAGCATTAATGTCCCAAATACGTACTGAACATCCTTATGAATCTATATTTAATCTTAAAAAAGAAATACTTTAATGCAAATTTGAGCTTTCCTGCTGCAAAAATGAGAACGAATTTAGTTGGGAGTATGTCTTTCAGAAGCACTGCATTGCTCAGATGAATAACTGAAAAAAAGAGCTAATAATTCTTTAGTTTAAAGATCTTTAGACACAGTTATATGTGCAGAAAAATTGATTTTGCTAATTTTTTCATTTCACCTAGCTTCCTTATTACCTTCAGACATGAGAGAGAAGCAGTAGTACAAGTACTATTTCTCCACTTTAAATGCTTAACTCCTTGCCATTAATGCCCCTTTATCTCACTGGGTGCGTACATCAGGAATTAGGTAACAAAGTCACCTCTTCAGGAGAGAAGGAATGCTGCAGCATCCTGTTCCTGAAAAAAGCTAAAGCAGCAGACAGAGATGAGACACAAGGAAGCAGATATGTCTCCCATCAGGGTAGCTCGACCCCTTTAGTGGCAGAGGGCAAGTGCCAGTTTCAGCCTGGGCCCTGATGCAGCAGCCGTGAGACACTGGGCAAAGCCCCAGCCCTGCCCACTGGAGCCTCTCACCGCAGCAGGAGCCTGCAGCCACGACAGCACAGCTCCCACAGCCCATCCCGCTCCTGCCTCCCACCAGTTGCTGCATCAACTTGCTAGCCAGCATCTTGCACGAGCAGGAAACGTGCCCTTTTCTAGATTCCCTCCCAAGGTCCAGACAGGCAGAAAACCAGAACGTAAAATAAAATCTCTTCCGATGCACTTCACATCCCTTTTTTTCAAGGAAATACCTGAGGAATTGCCAGGCTCTGTAGATATTACAGTCGAGAAGTTCCAACAGCAGAGAATATACTGCGAGGCAAAGGGAATCAGAGATGCCTGAAGCGACACATGGACAAGGAATTCATCTAGCTGAAGACCCACAGAAGCAGGACAAGCGCGATCAGTTTTCAACTACATCAATCACCTCCTATCCCAACACCAGCACAGTGTGGATGCCAGGACAGCTCTATCCATTTCGGAGACCACAGCACAGATGCTACATTAAGTTGAGTATGTAACAACAGCAAAATTTGAAATACCTTTTAGCTATTATTCCACTAACTAAAGAAAAAAATGAAAACAACATGCCAACATACATTTCAATGAGATGCTCACACTTGATAAAAGACTCAAGCTAAAATTACATTCCAATTCTCCAATGTTTTTCCACTGGAAGAATTTAATGTTTCTCATACCACTGTTTACTGGTTAGTCTCTTTTCGATTTACCCAGTAAATATTCCATTGTAACTGTCTTGGTTTTAATCACTAGCAGCTATTCTACATTACATCATTAAATGTTTTAGAAGAGTATTATTGCTTCTTAGTGCTTAAAAAGTGTTCAAAGGAAAAATAAAATATGAATGTTATTTTTCCAAGCATAAAATAAGAGTAGCAGTAACAGAGAAATTTCAAGACTGATTATCTTCAATGACCCACTGAAAAATTCATCTGTATTAAAAAGAATAAAACACTCATTGAAAATGTAGAGAAGTCAAAGTAATTTATGTTTTGAATTTTCCATGTTTGAAAGAGATTGTGAAAGTAGAGCCACAAGAACAAAACTGGTTAATGAAAACAACGTTTCCTTGGCTTACAGTAAATGCTGATCTTGCAACCAGAGAAAAATTACCTGCAGATGTGGCACATAAAATTCTTCTCTTTCTTTTAAGGCTTGCCTTGTTAAGATAATTATAATACTTGAACCAACAAGGAGAAGAAATTTGACTTAAGTTCACTCAGTCAAAGCATACAACCTTGAACTCCCACACCGTCCTTTCCACACCTAAGGAACTATGGGATGCCTTCCAAATTACTTCTGCTAACATTCAGCAACAAACTGTCCATAAGATAGAAGCTGCCTTAATTTGCACTTGCACACTGCATTTTCAATTTATATCATGTCATTCACCTCCTCCATAACAGTATCACATTTTCTTCTCACATTCTCCTCTGTGCTAAAATAAAGGCTCTCTTGCAGGCCAAAGGAATATTTGCTGGAATATCTTTACTCTCCGCTGCTGTCCTCTTATTACATCCCCTATTGTCCTTATTCTTCAATCCCATACCCACCTCTTCAAGACACATGAACAAATGAGTTAAAAAGTAACTAGTAGTGGAGAATTTTTAATCTCTTCATCTCTCCAGATCTAAAAAGGATGCCTTTTGAAAGGTGCACTTATGCAAAACTCAATTTTTGCATTCAATACAGGAATGCCTGAGTAAAACAAAATGGTTATAATATCCGGGGAAGTCAGACCAGATGACCACTTCCTTTTACATCTATAAAATGCAACTGCTGTAGAACAAAAAAGCTGTAGAAAAAGAAACCAACTATTAGTAGAATAGTCAATATTCAAAACTGTGGTAGTGAGCAACACACTAACACATATTCAAATATCAGCGCAAAAGAGGTGCTGTAAGTTTTTACGAAACATGATGTTAAGAGAGACAGGAACTTGCAGACAGTATCCTGTGGGCTCCCCAGGGGTCAGGTTCTAAAGATGCTTCACGGATTTGTCACACCCATAGAGAACTACTGCCGTTCAGTTCAGGTTTCTCATCTTATTCTCTTTTCTCCCTTCAATCTCCCCTTGACATCAGTCCCAGAAGCTTCTGTGACAGCTACTTACAAAGCTTTCCTTCACAATGTGCCTCCATCTTCAAACACTCTATCTAAGCTGGTGTAAGAGCTACATGTGCTAGAAACTCTCACTCAAAATTTGTGCCCCAAAGCTGGAGATGAGTATTTCTTTTCAATCCACTGATCAAAATACACTTTGCATCACCACTCGCTAACCTACCACAGCCTATCATTGATAGCACCTCCTGATTTCTACTACTGGTCCTTATTTTCCTGTTACCACATCATTCCAGCACATAGCACACATCCAAATATACTCCCAATGGTATACTTATTTTTAAAAAGTTTCATCTTTTTGTGACCAACATAAAAATGAATAGATGAACAGGACCTATTTGTACTTTTCAGACAACATTGTTGGGGAAACTACTGGCACAATAGATAGAGAAAGTATTATAGCCCATAGCTGCTAAATAACAAATAAAAACCCCTAGTATTTTATCTGAGACTGTAACATTCTACCACAAATGCCAATTAAAACACCATGAAAACAACGACTCAAAGTTTTAACTTTATTCTGCAATTATGCTTTCCATCTACATGTCAAGTGAGTCTCAAATTTGAACCTGAAGTGAAAACCTCAAGAAACAGGACATGAGAAAACATAGTGAAGACCTGTCTTGCAAATACGGTACTCATCCGTGAGCCAGGACACGTAAACTTTCATGGGACTCCTTGGAAGTTGCCCTCTTCCCCATACTCAATCTCAGACCAAGTAGACATCACAGGAAATGATAGCAACAGTTCACAGGGAGTTCTTTAGCAGAAATTATGTAATTCTAGGTCAGCAGGCTAGTCTCAAAATACACAATCTGAGAAATTACCCATTTCTGCAAACCCACATAAGTGCGTTCCTGTGGCTGGAATATAACAGAATCCAGCAGAACATGTGCCTACCGCGTTACAGGCATGTAAACAGCTATGGCTGAAATACATTTTGGTATTCAGTGCATCTTAATGCAAACAAGCCTCAGATGGAAAGGCTTAATGCAGCTGCTAATATACATTTTAGTATTATCAGCTTGCTTGTCTCTTGCCTTCTATTAAAAAAACCCAACAATTTGGGACTAACATTGGGATTTGTGACCTCCCCAGAAGGACACCTGCTTTGCATTAATGAGATCTGAAGAAGTCAAATGCAAGAATATCACCCAAAAGTACAGACACAGAACTCAGACTAGAATTGTATGTATTTACAGGGGAGAAATAGTGACTACAAAAACAGTATTTTTCCCAGAAGTAAGAGGTATATGCATTACATGTATATATGCATACAGACCTATGGAGACAGAAACACATACTGTCCTTTTCTGCTCTGCAAGATGTGGTCTCTGTTGCAAAGCTGCTACCACACAGCTGATGTTCTGTGACTCTCCCACTCTGACTCAGGTAAGAGTCAACAAAAACAAAACATCAACTAATATTAATTTTGCTCAATGTGGAGATTACGGAAACAAGAAAGGCACTTTCAGCAACTCTAGTTTAAAAAGAATGGTGTCAGTACTAGCTACTCGTTCATTTTGTGTTCCCTTCCCAGAGCACTCATAGCAAAATCTGCATTGCACAGGTACCTCAGACACACTCCTCTTCGACTCTGCTAGCAGGTAAAACTAATTTTAAAAACCACAATACTAGTGGTTTCATGGCTTGACATTGGCTTTTCTTCTCCAGTGGCCCATGTGCAGTCTCTCTGCAAGAAGCATAGTCAATATTACCACAGAAAAATACCATGAAAGACAGTTTTTAAAAATGCTTTGTGGTCTTGGTCCCACAGGGGACAAATTTGAGGGAAATTATACTGCCATTTAGCTCCTCAAAAAGTTACCCATGTCATTTTGTTTTCCCCTGAGCTTTCCCACTCAAGGACACCCCCATCTGTATGCTTTTCTGAGGGATTTACTAATGCACCTCATTTTCTTCAGGCATGTTTGCCAGCCATCTCTCTTCTCAAGCACAACCCTGTGACTTCACTGAGGTCCATACAGAACATGTGGGCCATACGGAGCAGGCAAAGCAGTTGATCTTGATCCAGTGAGCATCAGCTAGATGAAGATTTCTACCAAGAGGAACAAACACACGTGTAGCTCAGGCAAAGGAGAGAAACCACCCTGCATTGAAATAAGTGGAAAATTACCACAGGAACAGTGTGGTAATGAAGAATGAGAAGACCTCTAAGACTTCCCCACCAGGCTAGCCCAAAGACATTTATAGTTAATTTGGTTTTTACTGAAATAAAGCTAGAGGCTGCTGTCTTAATTGGTTTAATTTCCTTTCACTCATTCAAAGTAATGCTCCTTTCAGAGAATTTTATCCCCAGAGGATGCAGCTGTTGCTTTATCCAAGATGGGGAGCAGAGAGACCAGGCGGCAGAAGGTGAGAGACTCCATCCCAGTTGGGATGCCAACAACTCCTCGCAGCTGGGACAAACCACAGTCCCACGGAAACATGGAATAACTGCTCCATGCAACCAAGCAGATTTCCTAGCTCCTGGTCAGTCAGTAGGTCGCTATTCCCAAACATCATACTGCATGCATTTTCCTTTCTAAAAAGGCCATTAAATTACGATCTACAGAATGTTAGTGATACTGTAATGAATTATCCCAGGACTCACTTTGGCTAACAGCTGATGAATCATCACCCACCAATTTTATTTTCAAATTATCAAATGATTCCATTTGAAAATTACACAGCTCAGACACAAATTTAAAAATGTGCCTCACAAGATTGTTTAAAAAGTGCATGGGTAGTTTGTTAAGCCATGCTTACAGTAGCAGATGTCTGTATCAGAGAGGACACTATACAGTAAAGAATAATTCTCATAACTTTCACCGTGCTGACAGACAGTCGGAAGACCACATACATACTTCGTAGTTCGTCTGCATTCTTACTATTTCAGGAAGCAGCATTTCCTTTAAAAATTAGTGTTGTATAATTTCTAGTAGTATTTCACAAATTTAGCATTCAACTTCTAGAACACTTATCCAAAATTATGTCATAGTTAAAAATGCCATCGCTCAGCAACCATTCAGGGACTAATGATTTTAAAGGAAACGGTGACATTTTAATAATTTACAAATCCTGTGGATTCAGAGAATATTGATTAAAACTAGGCAGATTTAATGCAGAGTATTTTGCTCATTCACCCTTACCTATGAAACTGCTGCAATATATTAAACAAGGCTATAAATCAGCGATAAAGAATAATTAAAACTGAGGGTATTACTGCAGGCTTGAGTAACCTACTAGAAGTATTAAATGAATAAGATTTTAGTGAGTTATTTCAAGTCATACATTTCTTGACATACAAGATCACACATCTCTCTCAGTCATTTTGGGTCTATTCAATTGCGAGATAAAGCACATGCCTCATTTCAGCCTGAATTTGCACCAGACACCGAAAACTGAGCATGTAAGTAATAGTCCAGCCTGCTCAGAGCCCTCTGTACAGCACAAACCATCAATGACCTGGAGAGATTATATAATCACAGAATTTGCTGAGTTGGAAGGGACCCACAAGGATCAGAGTCCACCTCCTGGCCCTGCACAGGACCATCCTGAAGAGTCACACCACGTGTCCAAACACTTCTTGAACTCTGTCAGGCTGGTGCTGCAACCACTTCTCTGGGGAGCCTGTTCAGTGCCCAACCACCCTCTGGGTGAAGAACCTTTTTCTAATATCCAACCTAAACCTCCCCTGACACAGTTTCAGGCCATTCCTTCAGATCCTGTCACTGGTCACCAGAGTGAAGAGATCAGTGTCTGCCCCTCCACTTCCCCTCACAAGGAAGTTGCTGACTGCAATGAGGTCTGTCCTCAGTCTCCTCTTCTCCAGGCTGAACACACCAAGTGACCTCAGCCACTCCTTGTATGGCTTCCCCTCAAGGCCCTTCACCATCTTCGTTGCCCTCCTTTGGACACTCTCCAATAGTTTAATGTCTGTCTTACACTGTGGCACCCAGACCTGCCCCCAGCACTCGAGGTGAGGCCGCCCCAGTGCAGAGCAGAGCGGGACAATCCCCTCCCTTGCCCGGCTGGCGATGCTGTGCCTGATGCCCCCCAGGACATGCTTGGCCCTCCTGGCTGCCAGGGCACTGCTGGCTCGTGTCCAACTTGCCATCGACCAGGACCCCCAGGTCCCTTTCTGCAGCGCTGCTCTCCAGCACCTCATTCCCCAGTCTGTCCATACATCCAGGACTGCCCCATCCCAGGTAAAGAATCCAGCAATTTCCCTTCTTGAACTTCATCTGGTTGGTGATTGTCCAGTCCTCTCATTTGTCAAGGTCTCTCTGCACAGCCTCCCTAACTTGGAGGGAGTCAGCAGCTCCTCCCAGCTTTGTACCATCTGGGAACTTGCTTAGTATCCCTTCTATAGTCCAGGTTCAAAACTCAGATTGTTAAACATGAGTTTCAAAGTACTTCAGTGAAGTCAGCCACAGAAACACGCAGCCAAACAACCTCCTCTCCTTAGGAGAGGAAATGATGTGGTACTTGAGCAGGTCCCGCAGAGTGAAGGCAACTTGTGAGGCTGCTTCAGGTGGCATAACTCAGGGCTTCAGTAACTGAAACAAAAAGGTGGCACTGCCTAGTTCAGAAGTGTGCTGCAGTGGCTACTAACTTGTCAACATCCCTTGCTCTAGATGGCAAGCAGTACATTCCAGCCAGCTGGAAAAGCCACTGACTTGTGAGTAACTCCCACCAGACCTGGGGAAGCCCTTCCCGGCTCAAATAAGGCTCCTTTCAAATATCTTTAACAAAAATGTTCAAAGCAGGCTTCATCTACCATCTTTCTACACGCAATTCCTATTTACAAGAGTAACAAATGCCAAGAGGATGGATTGTGGGCATCAAAAGTACCATCATTCACAGTGGTTCAAAAGCACCCCCAACATGTCAAATTTTCCACAGAAGCAAAGCCCAGCACACCAGAATTATGGACTCCATAGCCTATGATACAGGAAGCTAATATCTGCGACAAGGGCAGATATATCAAATAAAATTCATAAATATTCATAAAAACCCCATATTTTTATCTAGGTATTCAATATGATTAAAGTATTTAGGATGACCATCTTGAGCACATATCCTTTAAGAGATATATAGCAGCCATTTATTTCAATTACACAGCTTACCAGTAACTCAGAGACTTCTAATTGTAGATTTTTTAAATTAACCTCAGCATCACAGGGATTAGCACAAATACCTGGAGTGCTCTCTTATAGGTACGAGAAACCTAAATGCTAAATACAGTGAATTTTTCATAAACTACAGAAGTTCTTAGTAACCTGGTAAAAATGCAATTGAAATAGAAATTTTTAGAGAAAAATTTGAAGATGTACGTGGAGCCAATAGAAGGGTGCTAAAACAGCTAACCTGAGAAAGCAACAAAGACAGACTAAAACAGTGACTGATGTACGGAGCTGGAGTTTAATGTAGGTAATGGATTTTTACAAGGGACTGCCTGAAAAGCCTCTGCTGCACAGTTTAATCTAGCAAGCGAGTCATGAATGTTCTACTCAAAAAGAGTAGAGCCAGGGGAATGAACTTTTCTGCAAATCTAAAAAACAAAAGTTGCCCAAGAACACAAGGAAATGGTTTTGGTCTGTCCTTTTTGTAGCTCACAGAAGCACTCCTGAACAACAAGACTTTTAAAAACCACATAGAACGTAAAACTGGACATCATAAACATACTTAAAAACCAAGTTTTAGTTGTATTGAAGTTACTGAAATTGCATTGAAAGAAAATGTGATTTCTTTAAAATTTCCCATTCACTTCATAGAATGTGTTCTGTGGTGGCTGCTCTGCATAAAGAGGCTTGAGGTACTGTCAGCAGCTTTCATCTCCACTCACGGCCGATAAGTTTTTCTAACACTGGAATCTTGAAGCACTTCAGCTAACATCCAAATGTAGGCCTAGTTCACTTGTATGCAAATATTTTGTTCTTCATATAAATCGTTACTTGCCGTAATTCAACTAGAAATACATAAGCACTCTGTTACTGGCCTGAGAACTTAAAGCACTTACATTCTTTAGGAAGGAGATTTTATGGTACGTAATGCATCACCATATTGACTTTTATTTAACTTACAAATAAGTAACTGCTCTATTTTCTCTGCCAGACTGCTAGCTTTGCAACTTGTCTCCAAGGAATAATGCTCTCTTTAGAGCCAGCAGGCTGCCCGGAGCAGCCTTCTTCTCTTGGACACAACACACCGCTACAGCAGGAGCAAAGCAGGCTACTCCTAAGGGAAATGCCCCTAGCACAGCTTGCTTCCTTGCTTCTTCCATCCTTTGGGTATTTTTTATCTTGTTGTCCCCTGAAAAGCTTCAAGGAGACAAATTCAACTGTTTAAAATATATTAATATGAAAGCATAAGAATAACAGCTAGTAAGAGGGGGTGAAAAGAACGAGAAGATGCTTCATGCCAAAAAAGCAGTATATAAACATAAGAGTGATGAAAAGTTCTCTCGTAACACGAAACGAGGAAAGAAATCCCATTCAGAAAGAACAGACAATGTAAGAGAAGCAATCTAGATAAATCACATCTCTGAAAACTAATTTCGATTTCTGTGGAGGCTTTCTTCTCAACATCACAGAAGGAAATTCCAGGGGACTATGTCCTCATTTTGGTGCATATTAAATGATGTTTCCCTGATCTGTGTAATGTGCAAAGTCCACATTACAAGGACGTACCACTCTCTGCTTCTTGGCATAGACTCGCCCATCATCGGTAGTTAGGGAGATTTACCTCTGTCTCTTCTTTCCTGCTTTTATCAATATGTACATATCCAGGTCATAATAAGTCAGTTTACAGTGTTTGTTTTATGTGTTCGAGAAGTTAAGAAAATTTCACTGTATGTAATAATAATGGATTGCAAAGCAAGCCAGGTAGCTCAGACAGAACCACAGCATAAAAAATAATTTCCTTCCATAGCCACAATATTCAAACAGCAGGCTCTTCAAGAGTCCAGATTAACTCCTAGGAATCTGCAAGTACTGTTCAAGGCAGCCCCTTGTATGCTTTTGCTTGTTACAGTGTTCCAAGCAGTGATTGTTGAATACACTCGAGAAGTTTTAGGAGTCCATAAAACAAGGGATGGAGGAAGCCAGAGCAATCCTAAGAACTCAGTAATGTAATATTTGCCACACTAAAACAGAAAATTCAAGAGCAGAAGTGTAACAGTATGTGATATGTTTGACAAGTCGACTAAAATTAAAGTATAAACAAAACCAAGAAAAAATATTATAGGTTTAATCTTAGTTCTCAAAATAAATAATGATAGAAGTTGAACAAGTATAGCCTTTGAATTGCCAAATGCAAAAAGCAATTTCATAAAATTAGCATTAGAAACAAAGTTTGTAACCAGGGAGTACTTACAGTCTTTGCAACATCAATACTGCTAATACTGTTAAATGCACTTTAAAAGAGTAATTTCCATAATGTTAACACAACAGCTAAACACTGCCTATCTGCTAATGGCTTTATGCATATAGCTGACCTTCTTTTTATGCATAAGAACACTGTACTTATCTAAATAAGTCCCATGAGTTATACCACCAGCTAAAAATCCTGACATATCGAAGTAAAATTCATAAATAGAGCAGCCAGTGACTATCTCTTAAAAAAATGAGCTAGGAAGCTCAACAAAATTGCAATAGCTGCCAAGGTCTTTCACCTTATCCAAGGTTTCTCCTTTTATCCAGCAAAGCGGAGAACAGATTTTTCTTTCATCATATGTGTTGTCACAAAATGACAGAGTACACACGCAGCCAAGGGACACACACCAAGAAAGGGAAGGAGTGAAACTGAGCCACAAGTCACACTGTTAGAAGGATTAACACTAGATGTGTCATACTTCACACCATAACCTCTTCCACTGTTAGGCTGGGTACCACGTACATTCATCAAAAACAAACTGTTCGACGAAAATCCTGCAAATCCCCTTCTAGTCCATCATCAGTTTAAATAACCCCTGCTCTTTCTGACCAGTTCCTTTCCCTTGGTACAAAGATGGATGAGCCAACCCCACCTGTAATCAAAGGTCAGGGCACTACAACATCACAGAGGATACTAAGAGCCAGCCTAACACCTCCCCTCGCTCCTTTTTCCATTGGAGGGACTAGGGTAGAGACAGGGATGAGGAAGCAATGGTGTCTCTAACAACAGCAATTCAAAAACTGAAACTGAACTTAATGTTTCCATTTACAAAGAATGTCCTGGAGCTCAATAATCACAGCAGGACTGCTACGCTGTCAATGAGAAGCCTAAAGCAAGAATAGTGAAACTGCAAAATCAATTACACACATTAAAAGCAGAAATGCAAATGAAATTCAATCTTTGTGGGCATATTCATAAACCCTCAATTAGATGACCACATACCAGTGCTTGCAAAGGACTCCTATCTTATTTAGTACACAGAACAGATTTTTTAAAAAACTCTCCTAACTGATGCAGCCTTTCATACTATTAATTAATGCACTGCCTCAGCCTAGAAATGCAGCAAACTGGTTCCTGAGTCCTCCCTAGAAGGACACTGCAACACACAGCAACAGGAAAACTGCATTCACACTGCTCAGTGCTTCTCACACCCCAGAATATTAATTCTTTAAATATGAACGGATCCATCTTAATGCTATCTTAATGATAATAATCACTTCAGAACTCCTATCCAGAAAATAAAGAAATGGGAAAAAAATATAAAAACTGTTGCACATCACCAATTTTGTCTTAACATCCAGAGAATGAGGTGCTGAGATATGTGAAATAAAAAATGCACAATGCCCGAGTCTTTTTGTGTGATTTCCACTATGCAGCATTTCTATAAGAAAACTTTAAAAGTTAATATGGTTAGTGATAGAAACCCTTATTCTCTTGTTCTTACTAAAAATAGAATCCTTACATTTAAGCATTCCACAATTTATCAGTAATTTCCACAGTAGAATATGGTAATAAACCCCACACTACTGTATGCATTGATAGAGTTAAGCAGAGTATGCTCTGCATTTTTACTTTCTAAAAACCACATATTTCACTACCATAGGCATTTTTGCAGGAGTTTATTTAAATATAATTTAAGTTCTTAATGATACAGATCTTGAAACTTTTCATCTTTTTGTTCTCAGCTGCTTAGAAGAGTAACTAAATATTTTGTTATTACGCCCCCATGTAGAGGAGCTTTTAGGTGATACAAGGTCTTCCACACTTGCACACCAAACATGAACCCTTACTGCAGTTAATCCACATTGTATCACAGAAAGTAATGTCTGAGTTGCCTGAACATAAATTAACCTATAAATGTTTAATGCTGGAAAACTCTTAAAAGGTTACCCGGTGTGGTTACAAATTATTTTCTAAATCACTCGTACTTTTCTTAGAATTTCTTCTGGTCATTCTTCTACCTCAAACTTTCACCTTTTATCATTTCCTGAACAAAACTTTCCAACATATTAAAAACAGCATGAAATTGTCTGTGCATTTCAGCATGCAAAATCGTGGAAGCAACAAGACAGCCACGAGATGATCATTCTTTAAATGAGGGCTTTTTACTCCACTTTATTTTTACTCCAAAAAGTTCTTTGCTACACAGAACTGAAATTTATTAACAAATACAAGCTACTGCCAGGCAGTGGCCATGCCTGGGCAGAACCACTCAGGCTTAGAGTAACGGGAACAGGAAGTTAACTCTGTTTGCACAGTTCTCAGATGAGATTGCAACCTGTGTCAGCCCCCTCGTAGCAGAGGGGAGAGTGCACGCAGCAGTCAGATTACCGCGCAACTGCTCATCTTTGACAACGATACCTGATAAAACTAGCTCATACACTTCACTACACACTAAAGGAAAGATGCTGCTTCTTAATGCAGCTAGTGGGCTGATTAGCTCCAAGGTCATGGTAAGTGCCCTGTGTTGTTAAGTAACAGCCCAGAAAAAGAAAGATTTTAAATACCAGTTGGAAAAATTAAATACTTTGCTTAACAGGAGGCTCCCCTTGAATGCATCTAAGTTCAGAAAAACACCTTGCCAAACCATATGGCTATTTCGCTTGTATCTTTTTACCACAGAAATACAGTTGCTAGATAGCAAAGGATACACCAAAAAGAAAAAAAAATTCACAATATGCACATACCAAATCTGTTTTACAGAAATTACAAAAAAAAATTTAAAATACCAAATCACCCTTACTGTAACACTGTATCTAAAGATTAAAAGAAATATTTCTCAGAACACCAAGGACAAAGAAATCCAAATTATAAAGCTGCTCGCCAAGGAAATGAAAGATTTACGTGAATACTTTCAACAAACCTTTATAACCATGCTTTACAAGAAACCTGTGCACTTCCTCTCTCTGTTTGAAACTGGCTCAATTTTTAATAGCAACGGTCCTGTTGAAAGTAAAAGTCATTGTTTGAAGGTTACATTCTGGTAAAGATTGTTCTGCTATGATTTCTGTCGGGAAGCGGCTCATCGTGTATTGCAATTCGGTTCCCAGTGCTATAAACCATGGTTCAGCATCAAAATTATTACTGAAAGTGGCAGCTATTTAGAGAGGTACAAGCAAATTAGGAAGCGATAAGAATTAAAACTGTCAAAATTTCCCAGGTTTTCAAGTCACATTATTCATAAATTAAAGCGAGTACAAGGATATTCATTATGCAAGTAAAAGTACTTTATGCTAACTGCATAAAATGATAAAAGCTAAGTGACATCACCTATCTTTTGGGAGTATTTATGACCTCTGATACATATGCACAGCACGTCAGACTTCAAGCGAGTATTCTGCTAAGAGCAGAATTTCCTCTTTTCCTCTCCTCCTTCCTTGGAGCAAGTCCAATAAAGAATGATCAAGATTCACGAGCCTTACTATAAAGCGCACTTACCGGTGCTGGATTATCTTTAGCTTCCACACCAAAAACATCCCGTTGTTTCACTGTCAGTAAATCAAGACCTTCAGTATCATTGTCGTCATCATCATCATCATCTTCAAAGAACTGCATGGAATCTGAGGTTGGTACCCCGTCAGGTACATGAACTTCTTTTCCCTCCTCCTCCTCAGACAGCTCTTTCGATTCATCCTCAGACTCACCACTCTCCTCAGCACTTCCACTGGAAGCAGAACATTCTGCAGTTTCTTTTCTTCTCTGCTTTTCCTGTGTTTTGCTGACAGATGTTTTTCCACTGAAATTAGTTCCACGTTTCTCCACTGTTTCCTCGTTTACCAAGGAGAGGGTATTTTCATTTTGCTCTGTCTCCTCCAAGTGGTCTGTCCCATTGGCTGCCTCCAGCTGTTTCCGAACTCTTTGAAGAAATCTCACACGAGGTGCCATTGCAAGACCAAGTGATCTAAAACACGGAATTAAACAAGTAAATTAATTTAAAAGGTAGATACACAACATTTGACTAAATTAGAAGCCCTTGTTAACGGCTCAAGTGATTCAAATTCAATTACAATAATTCATATTGATACATTTTGATTAACATGTTTAGAAAAATCTAGCACAAAAAATACAAGTGAACATTGGAAGAAGAAGCAAAATGGAATAACTGAAAACTCTCAGTAACAGTTGCAAGCCTCCCACAAAGGAAAACAAAGAAAGAAGTTGATAAATTGTAGATAAGAGCCAATTAATTATCTATGATTCACAGTAAAACATGGTGGAAGAAACACCAATGTAATTTGGTATTGAAAACACCATGGATTTCATGTCAAGGACTGAGATAACGCTGATCTGTCAAGTGTCCTTCACTACTGGAAGTACACCAAGAACATTATCCCCCCTGACCTCCCAGTGACTGAGAGATCAGGGAAACAAACATGGTATGGATGAATGACTAACTGCAGAAAAAGCTAGGGGAAAGACATTTCTCCCTTAAAGGCAATTTCACCTGCTTCCACCTCTCTACAGCAAGGCTTTACCTCCGTGGCATATGTAACTAACAGTGCCAGCAAAACTATTATTTTACCCAGTTATTAATGACAATTCAAAGTTATACTAATAAGCATTACATGAAGGGACAAAAATTACAGAAAAAGCAAAAAACCTGTCTAGCAACAATACTGGAGAGCACTGCATGGGAACAGATACCCTGACTCCAACAGCCCATTTGGCCTCAGTAAACTTTGTAATTGTCTACTGTTATTACACCTGACCCTGTCAAAGCCAAATTAAAAAAAAAAAAGCAACTCTTTCAGAGTTCATGAGCTTTCTCATTAGGTGAATAAAAAACGTGAGGGGACACTGGTACTGGTGCAAGGAATGCAGAGAACCCACGTTACAGAACTGAAAGTAGTACTTGGTGCTTGTACATACACTTAGAAAAGGAATAAAGGATTTAACCAACTACACATTGGCTATAAATATACACAGGCACCCACACCTGTAAAAGACCAGCCTCTTTCAATTCAGAACATGCACAGCTATACACCACCTCTCCTCTCAATGCTGTTCAATTAGATAGCATAATTTCGTCTTTTCACTACACAGCCCCTGAAAGGAACCCAAGTTATAGCACAGGAGGAATATCTAATCCATACTACCTGGCAGAAATGTCATTCTAAACAGTCCATGAAGCACCCAAAAGATACTGCAGAGCGGCAAGAGTGCACTACATAGGCCCTGGAGAGCCTTGAATTTTTAATGGTAGCCAACAGGACACGGTAGTCAAAAGGAGTGCCCTGCTTAAATAACAAACAAAAAAAACCCCCATATGTAAACACACCTGTGGTTAAACAGGGCACTTTTGGTACCAGCCACAGGTTAAAACACTGAAAAGTAGACACAAACCCCAAAAAGCAATTCACAATGTTAGAATAAAGAACAAATCTTCCAACAAATAAAGTTTATTTTTAATGTAAAAATTTTAGTTTAGTGTTTCTGATAATTCAGCACTGTTCTACATGCAATTAACAGCAATAACAAAGCAAATAGAATTTTATGAAAAAGGATCAAAGGAAGTTTTTATCCAGTGTATTTTGCACATTTACTGACAGCGCATTGCTGAGAGGACAACTCCAACACTGCTGGGAACTGAAATTGGAGCAACTAGCTATCTTAAACTTGTTTTACTGTTTGACAGCAAACACTAATTACCTTTGCAATGAAATGATGTGTTAAAGTTTGGCCTATTGACTAACTGTAATGGAAATAACCAAACAGCAGATGTAATGCTTCACTGCAGCAGCTGGAAGCCATTCAAACCTGGAATTGGGCCTTAACACCAGGCACAGTAAAACACACATCAAGAGATTGCTGCATTCAATCTCTTCAGCAAAGGGATCGAAGCTGCAAAAATCAAATCCTTGGCAAGAAAAACGCTTTTTTGCTTTTCCAGATTTCACATTATTCTACATAAAGTAGTGCTGTCAAGCGTTGACAAAGCACTGCAAGCAGCAATACTGTATGGCAACTACACGACCAGTGTTCACTTCTCTCTTTCAAGCAGACAGGCACAAGGTACACAGGGTTGAAAACTCTTGATTTTATCAGAGCTTTTCTTCTACACCTCCAGAGCTAACATCAAAGATCAGGAACACACATTCAGAGAAAAGTCTGACAAGGTGAAAAACTATTCTCTGTTCAGCAAAAGTTACAAAACAGAGAGAAACAGCAGCCCATGATGTGGACAAGACTTTTTTCATTCAAATATTAAATTCCACTTTCCAGACTGCTGTACTGCACTGATGTCTTACCTTAATAATTGAATAAAATTATTTATCAGTTAAGTCTTGGCAAATTTTTCTACACTGCTTAGCAAGCCTACCAAAAAAGACCAGTGCTATCAGAATTCAAAATACTTCTGAACCAAAAGAATATAGACCTCAGATGTAAAGGAGAGAGAAGGTCAAATTTCTTTGATAAGACAATAATAGTAGATAAGCCTAGACAAAGTGTGTGCAAACAATCCCCCAATACTTTTAATTACATAACTTCTCAACCAAATGTCAGCGTTTTGGCTCATCATTGCCTCTTTTTCATAGTATATTCCAAATGGACAAAAATCTGAGACAAACAATCTGGACATTCCACTATTGCTAAAAGCTTCCCCATATTTTAAGATTTGACAATTTCTTTAGAAACTATTTCTTAATCATTCGCCAAATCTATAGTTCAGTCATACCAAAACAGCTCAATGCATGAACCAGTTTTCATCAACTAGAAAGGGCATTATTAGTTTTCAGTAATTCATCAGATGCCACTCGGACCACAATTCTACTATGACTGAAGTTACAGCTATTTTTTTACTTTAGTGCTACCATTTCACACACTCATCTGGAACAAGAAATGCGCAGGGTTTTCCGATAAAGACAAAAAGCAGACAAGTTAATTAGCAAGATTTCATAAATCCTAACAGACAACACTAAAAACACACTAACACTACAATGTAGTCCTCAGACTATGGTAGCCTTTTAATGGCAACATAATCAGCTGACAAACCAAATAATCCTGTTTCACATTTTGGTGAATGCAATGCCTTCTTAAGAGCAAGCTCTTCTAGAAAGATATCTGAAATCAGCTTCTAAAGGTAATACTGAAACCAAGGGAGCGTTCTGCTACTATAAATCAAAGTACAGCTGACACTTCTATTCCTCAACCGAAACCAAGGTGGCCAGACATCAGCATTTCCTAACACTGATTAGGGAATGCACAGAAGTAACTAAACAAATGACCTATAATGCTCAAGTAACTTTGTTGATTTAGTAACAAGTTCACAAGGACTTTCAGGAAATAAGTCAAAAAGAGTAAAACTGCAAAGAAATAACACTGTATGGCTTTAAGGAGAATACCACTTTTGTTTCTAGTGAAAAATGAAGATCAAACATTAATAAACATTTTTTAACTTAATTTAAATTAATTTAAGTTGTGCTTATACAAAGACCTTGAGTGTGTTCACATTAACATGGTTACTTTACTTTGCCTCTACTGGGATGAGAGAAAAGCTGGACATCTCAACTCTTTAGAAAGATCGAATCTTAGACACTTGAAGCAAAATCTATCCTTGCAAAAAACAAATGTAAGGCCAGTAAAATCTTTACATTTTTACATGTGACAAATGGTCCTAATCTGCTCCTAGAAGATAGATAGACCTTTTTAAAATATGAGCCAGATGTAAAGAATCTGAGGTCACATCTGCTGTACTGCTGCACAACAATTTTACACAAGTTACTGATTCAGTCTAATATTAACTTACTACATTTACTAAATATAGACATATTCCATTAGTGAACTTCTTCGGAATGATTTGAACACATAAAAACCACAGCACAGAGATTACTTTTACTGTAGAACAGGTTCAGACAAAGATTTAAAATAGGTTGAAAAAGGTTAAATACTCCCAGAAGCTATTTCAAGAAAAGAAATATGTAGTACTTGCCTTGCAATACATGCTACATCCACATTTAACATTTAAAATGTTTTCAGAAGACAGGATGAGCAACCGTTTGAAAACAGGAGAAATCACATCAACTAAAATGACACAAATCTGAACTAACAGGCTTTCCAGATGGTCTGATTAATAACCAAAATGAATAGAGAAATTGATTTTGCTGTGCTATTTACTTTACCAGTCAGCTTTATTCCTCTACATTAAGGAGCTCAAATGGGGACTCTATTAATAATAAGGAGGGCCAAGCTATTCAAGAGTTTATGGGTCAGGACCAAAGAAAAGGAGAACAAAGAGGATGTCATGGTCACAATCTAATAACTCAGAAGACCAAGATATGGTCTTCCTTACAAAAGGAAAAGGAACATCCACACTGCGGTTCCAAACCCTGGTGGCTCCTTGGTACCTGAGCCACCCTGACACCTGCTCAGAGGGCAACACAGCAGAGCACAAGCAACAAGGTTTTCTTTCTCCAAGCTAGCCGGCTTAGCCAACTCTGAGAGGCACTCTACTGGAACTGCTACTCATGCATATGCAAGTACATTCACTTCTAAGGTGAGTGAAGGTCAACAGCCAGCTTGGCTGCAGAATGAGGAAAGATAGCTCAAGATCCTAGAAGAAATTAGGATGATGACTAAGAGAACAATGACCCTGGACTTTGAAAGAAGAGACTGCAGCTTATTCAGAAAGCTGTATGGCAAAAGTTTAAAGTAGTTACAGAAGCTCAGGAAGGGACAGCTGGATCTCCAGGTGACTGAGGGGGAGTTCAATGAGGAATGCTCAAACTCTGGAGGTGACTGGAGGGAATGTTGGGGTCTGTATGAGCAATAACATACGAGGCTGAGATTAACCAGGTAACAGCATGAGAAATAGTAAGTCTGCTTACAGGTGCATGAGGAGTGGAAACAGCAGGGGAAAAGTAATTAGTACCCATCTTTTTAGTCAGGAGATTAGCATGTAGAAAAGTTGTATAAGGACAGCAAGAAGGAGAGCCAAGAACCAACAAAGGGATAAGACATGGAAAGCCTGCAACGGGCACAGCCTGAGAACGAAAGAAACGGCCCCTGCACTCACTCACAGCAGCCAGAGCAAGGTCACAAACCTTCTGCCCTGACCATGCAGTAGGGGTCAGGCCAGGGGTGGGGATGAGAGTGCAGTGGGTGCTTTCCCTGGCTAATGAAAGGACAGACAGATGTGGACAGATGTATTCTGCTACCACCCATTTCAGTCCTGACAGCATCTGCAGCTACCTACTGCTTTTTCATACTGATCTGCAAGCAATACTTGTAAAACTATCTGGATACTAAGGCGTGTGTATCAGACATTTCCCCAATAATTTGGCTGAAAGACATGACGACAGTCACAGAGGAAATTACCTTCCTTGGCAGCCCCTTAGAACTGTGACTAACTTGCCCATCCAGCACACTCACCTGTTAAGATCTGCCCCTGGAGAACAGTGCATATATATGTGTTAGCAGTTAGCAAAATAAAGTGCCTGAGAAGGAAAATATTTCAAAACACTGCCTCCTCTCCAGGAGACCAGACGAAGTAATTATTCCTTTTCACCCTGTTGTTTGTTTACATTTTCTTATGTTTTCAAAGCTGTCCTTTGCAATCAAAAGACAAATTTCTCTTTTTAACGCAAGCATTGAGCTTCTCCTTCATCAGACTTAAAGGCTGCCTATGTTAACACAAGGCCTACACAAGTCTTCCTCCAGCAAATTATTCTTGATAGCAATTCATAATGAAAGGATACTGGAGAGAATAGTAATGTACCATAGCTTAAAGGTGATCAATCGCTAGAACGGATATGTGTGTATGTGTCTATATGCTCACATAGACATGCACACACATTTTTAAAATATTTTGTTTTATATATATAATATATATATAAAAATCTTATATAACATACTTGCTTTTCTGCAGACTCAATCAACAGAGTTTAAGAGAATCTCGGCGCACAGACATGCCAAGCAGTAGAGCTATAGGGAATGTGGGCAACAGCCTGCAATGCAAACCTGACAGGGGCATTAAGCAGCCTATTTTCTCTGCAGGATTTTTAGTGGAGTAACATCTATCAAGCTAGCAGTAAATCTCAGCAGAAAGGCTGAAGTACTTTTCAGAAAATGCACACAGAAGGTAAAGGGAAGAAAGGATTCTCATTTCAGGTTTTGCCGTGCAGAATGTACACCAAGGTTGCTTCTCGATGCAAAATTCAAACACACCAGACTTTGAGGGAGTTTCATATAAATGAAGATGACTGTTCCATGTACCAGTGGCTGTGCACTGAATTGAAAGCTAGGGAACTGCAGGGTGTATTTAGGTAGACTTCTAGGGGAAGAAGAGTGCCAACAAACTAGAACAGAATCTCCAAATTATCTCCCAGATTTATTATCTTCTGACTTTTTGATTATACTGCCACATATTTCACAGCCTTGACTAAACCTCTCCTACTCTGTCCAAACAACTGACTGGTTTCTTGCGTTTTATTACAGGAATGCCATTAGTAGCTTTCCAAAGCTGGGACTCGGAATTATTTTGAGGAAGGTCCAAATCCTGGCACAGAGATCTGAGAAGAACAGACCTGTAGATTACTCCGTCTATAGATACTAGATGGCACGCCATGCTGAAATCCAGAAAGAGGCACTGGGATTCTGAAAATTCAGCATTACCACCATCTGCTAGTCTGATTCTTACACTGGTTGAATTTGTGTGGTTATCCCTCTTAGCCCTAATCTTCTGCCGTTATTCCTTACATTCGTAGCACAGTAAGACCTACAACAGATTTTAAAGATGCTGACAAACCACACAGGAGAAGGGGCAGGATTTTCACACGTAGCGAAAATTTTTGAGCTTATGCTAGTTCTCCTTTTTCAAAACGTCTCAACCCATGAAGTTAAAAAGCATCTTTTACAATAGGCTTATGTATCTTAAAAAACATAATCGTGTTAATGGCAGCACAGCACAGGAAAACCAGGTGTTCCAGAGTCTAGTAATTTGTCACGTTTTAATTCATTATGCCGTATGCTGACAAGTTAGCCTTCTCCGTCTGAAATTCCACACATATCAAATCAATTTACTATGTACCTCTGAACACCTTCCTGCTCCCTTACGACTACCCTATGTCCCATGAGATTTCAAAAACTTCACCTCTTAAAACAATTTCAGGGGGCTGTCATCTGTAAAGTCAACCTGTCAAAATTAATTTCCCTCCCATACAAAATGTGGAATGATTCACATATATGTACAAAAATAGACATAGCAAAATAGATGCTGTTCAGTCTAGTGCAGATGTTTCATCTTTACCAAATGCACTGAATCTTCTGAAAAGTAATTTATGGCCAAGGAGAAATGTCCCGATCACACTCAAAATTAGACTGCAATACATCATCTTCAGATACTCCGATTTCTTGTTAAGTAATACACTTTACAGGTTAGTATTTAGCTATGAGACTGAAGGGCAAATCTGGGTGGAAAAAAACACCAAAACATTATTCTCTATCCTTTTACTTCAGAAGTTATGTCTTCTAGTGTATATAGCAAATGTACCTTCTGCTCTAAGTTATTTCTCTATACAGCAATATATTGTTTTTACACATAATTTCCATTTAGAATGCCCTTGAAATTATGCAAAAGCTCAGCATGAATACAAAACTAAATACACTAGAAGACTGTCCAATTCTATTAACACAATCAAAACAGCTATTTAAAGACTGCAAAACTTCTCACTGTACAGTTTTCATATTTTACGTTGAGCATACTTACAGGGCATATTCTGCTAGAGGCAATTTGAAAACATCAAATACTTCCTTGTTCTTCATTAAGTACACCGAACGCAAGTACGATACAAAACACTGAAAGAAAAATAAAAGTATTCAACAAAAAAAGACACCATTCAATTACCAACACAAGAAACAAACATTATATTGCTGCTCTAAACACAACATAGAATTTCACTACTAGGTGGTCTAACATCGATTTCAGACTGAAATTCTTTTCAAAATACCCATCAGACAAAATTTATCGCTACTAGAGAAGTGATGCAACTTCAAGTACTCAAATATTTCATTACATTCACATTGGCTGAATTGGCTACATTTCCCAACAGAATGTCATGTTATATTTTCCTAGAAAGAAAATATGACAGATTAGTCAGAAGGAAACATCACTGATTCGATTTGATTTTTTTCTCCTAGCTTTTCTGAATGTTGTTATGCCATTCTGATATCCGAATTACGTGGAACTTAGAACAGACTTTGTTGCTATCAACCTGAGGTGTCCTGACTTAATCAGAAAGTTATTCAACTTAATATAGCTGCCTTTCACTGTGGTCTAAGAAGATTCATGTTACCTTGCACTTACCATCAGCTCATCACATGCACAGAGACAATGGATGCAACTCAGCTGACCAAGACAAATTCACTATACAACATCTATTAAGACCAGTCGAAGGTTGAAGTATCAATTAATCAAAGACTTTCTCCAAAAAAAATGGAAGCACTGCATAAGAGAATAACTTCATCTTGTAGGGCATTCTCCTGCCGTCCTTCCCAAAAGGAAAGATCCTTATTCTTCTCATGCTTCTTTTACGTAGTATAGTTCTACCTAGCAGCAGCAGCACAAATATTGGAATATTTCAAGTATCGGGAAAGACCCTTGGATTTCTGTTGTTCATAACCTAATTTCTAACACGTACCAAAACTCCTACCACGAGGCTTAAACCATCAAACACTAATAACAACAGCAAGTTACGCTCAGAGAGTTACATTCAACCATCCTATAATCACACCCTTGTTCTGCTATGTAAGGGCATCTATTGGAGTAAACTACTGTATTAATAATTCATGTGGAATTTAAAAAAAAAAAATCTATTTCTGGTTAACCTCAGATAGAGGAGCAAAGACCCAACAGTCAGGAGCATCGATGTCTTACAGGGATTCTTTAAACGTTTGTAAGAGAAAAAACACTTCCAAAGGTGAAATGAAAGATAAGACAGTAAATTAGGCAATGTTATAAACTCATTCTTTTCTTCTCAGTAAACTGAAATAAAAACTATTAATTGTAAGGTACGTAGAGCTAAGAGATATACTTTTCAAGCTGCCCATTAATTCACTATAAAAGTAAATTTTCATTTGCTTGTTTTTCCTAATGCTAAGGGTTTTTTGGGTAAAGCTTCCTTTCTGATTATGTCTTTCAATTAATTTCAGCTGTGGAAAGTGTGAGCTCAATTCATTCAGCTTCTACCAAGATTGAGATGTGGAATAAAACACTTCTTTGCTCACATTAAATTATTAATCATTTTACAAAGGTAATTAGAATGTTTAGGAAAAGGCTTCAGATTTGACAGATCTCATTACTCCATTGTTGTCTAGCAAGTGACAAAAATCAATGAAAGCCTCTTTTTTCTCTGCAGTGACAGATGAAAAAAAAAGCAGGTTAAAAAAGAAGTATCCTTCCTGTGAATCTGAGATTTTCAGATCTGAAGATCTACGTGAGTCACTACTTGCTACAGGGTTGAAATCCCATTATGTCTGTTGGATAGCTTATGAAGCCATCCACTTACTTTACTAGTATGTATTTGGTACACAGGGTCTAGAAATTAACGAACTACAAAGGGCAGAAAGAACACGCCTTTTGCATGTTTATCAAGCCCTACAATAACTAAGAGTGAACACCAAACAAATGCATAGAAGAGTTGTTCTACTTTACAATAAATCCAGCTGTTTACTTCGATTTTTTAAATTTGATTTCAGTGTGCTCGCTTCAACCTCTGTCTAAAATTTTGTCATCTCAGTTGGATTTTATTCGGTTCTCCTAAATCTTCGTCAGTCTGCACACACACTGGAGCTGAGGGAGAACAAGTTTAGTCAGTCTGAGCTTTTTCCCTGCTCTTTTATCAGTTGCTGTTGTCCTCTGCCATATTTGCTGTTTGATATCACTTTCAAGGCTTTTTTTAAATAACTGAACATCACAAATATATCACATGCATTAACTTATACTACTGTGGAAAATGTTATGGTTGGGCATCATAAACACATCACAGTTCTACTACAATAGTAGCTACAGGTCCCCAAAACCACTGGAGATTACTGTACAAGTACTGGAAATACATAAGCAAAAAGTACCACGCTTTGTGAATTTACTACCTTTAAATTTTGATTTATTTATCTATTTCTTGGATAACTGTTGAAAGTATTAAAATGCACACAATTCAATTGATGTGCTGTTTTGACAAATTTCAAAACTAACAGGGTGTGACTGGAATCTCAGGCTGTAACATCCTGCACATCCCTCTGGGTGTGATGAAGAATTTAATGGACAGACATCACTTCAGTGCCACAGCAACATTTGAATTAGCAAGAAAAACGGGTTCTTTTTTTAAACTGTTTCCCAAAACTGGCTGAACCGACATATTAAATATTAAAACTACAAGAAATGCCAAAAACCAGCATCAGTCCATGAGAAGAACTGCAAAGGTTTCAAAGGAACCCCAATCTGATTCCAACTGTCTTTCCAAGCAATAGCAGGGGAACCGTGTCCTACCAAATGAACCATGAAGTTTGTTGAAGCAGTTAGTAATCGAGAACGTTCTTTTTTCAAACAAAGTAAAAGCACCTTGAAGTAAATCAACAAGCTTAGAGGATACAATTACTTAGACCTCATGCCCTCAACACACGATGGCAGACTACCATCCTAGCTGAACTTCTGTGCATAGCTGTGCTGTTTCACTGCTATCTCATCCATTCAGGTAGGGAATTTGTTTATTTCTTACACTACAAATGTCAAGAACTTGGCAGCTTGCAACAGACAGGCTAGACAACCTAACACTCATGCCTCAGAGAAATCCAGCATTTCAGATAAGGATCCAAGGTCAGGATTTCATTTGCAATTATTTTAATGTTTTATTCACGTTGGCGTGTAAGACTATTTTGGGCACGTTTGCATAGTACGTCTGAACATTCATAGTTAAACCTTATTAAGGAGGGGCACTTCTGTGATAAACCACTTGTCCGTACTTCAAGTTTTTCAAAAACTGAATGTATTTACAGCTTGCCTGCAACAATGACACTGCTCTGCTATCCATAAATTAAAAACTGCAACAAAAATGGCTTGAAAGGGTAATTATATGGCAATTAAAATTTTTCAAAACCAATTTAAGTTTTTATCTGTAACACTGACAGACAGCCCATGTTTGACTTTATTCTTGCGCTGTTTTGAAACTTGATCATTATTTTCTTCTACTCAATTCCGAATGATCCTTCTCTGTCTTTTAAGAGATCTTAAAAGGCCAAAGCCAGAAACAGAGGTTTGTTAGTGTTTTCATTCCAAGTAAGAAGATGCTGGATTCCTCCTACTCTCGTCCTCCCCCAACCAGCTGCTCTGTCACTTCTGACATAAATTGGTGTAACTGCAACTTCCCGTGGCAGCTGGAGGTGATCGTGACACGTCACCGGTGCCTCTGGCTTGTGCAGTGCCAAGGATGAAGCTTATGCTGGCATTCCACATTGCTACAAGTAATGCTTTATGCACTACAAAAACCTGGAATACCTAAATGCCAGAAATAGTTTTCAAAAGCATTCCCTTGGAACATTGCCTTAGACATTTTATTCACAAAGCTCCCACTGAGTTCCCCAGGCACTTTTGATTTAAATCTCCTTGTTTATGAAACTAAGAATGGCATTCCTCTGACTCACTAAGCATCCCTACTGCAGGCATCCAAGCTAGGTCACATCACATAGTCTACCTCTGCAGCACAAAGAAACCACCGTTCAACCATCCATCCCAAAGGGTTTTTAAGGTATCTGTGTCAGGAGGCAGTGGAGAAGTGCTTATTCCACCCTATCAGCTATAAATGAAAGTTCAGGCAGACTAACTCACAGAGGACATCTATAGCCAGGTGAGATGAATCTCGAGTGTTTTAAATATTTCAACTTGACTCATTTTATGTCCCAGTTCAACAGAAATTCTTGGTTTCTCTAAGCTTTCAGAATTCTCTTTTCATTTTACCCTAACACTCAGGTTTACCAGAATACCTTCAAGTGTTATTAGTCCTCACACTAGCTTATACAAATAAAAAGTTATTAACACTAATCCAGAATCTCTGCAATCACGTATTTCTCAGGCTTTGGCATTTCTGCATTTCTCACCATGTGGCCTTTGGTCGTACTCTTTTAATTTGACCTACGTATATAAGAAAAAATGACACGAAAGATTTGCCTATTATCCTTCCAACTGTGTTTCCCTGCATCTCAATTTGAGTTTTTGATTTTGTATAGCTTTGAAGAGACTTGATACAACTACAGACTTCATAGGCTAGTGGTATACATGGTTCAAAACCAAACCAAACCAAAACAAACAAAACAACAACAAAAAACAAGCCAACAAACAAAACAAAAACCAAACTCAACAACAACAACAAACCAACCAGCCTCAGAAAACCAACATGTCTCACTGTTTCAATAAAACAAGCAGTAAGCTCTACTCCAAAGAGTTCATGGCCTAAAAATATTATAAAACCAGGGAAAGGTCAGCAAAGATGTTTAATGATGGCAAGAGGCAGCACAATTTCCAGAAATGTTTCACAGGCCACCTTTCACAGAAAGTGTCTTTTACAACCAAGCTCATTCTCATCCAGGAACCTACTTAGTTATTTGAAGTTTCCCTACCTTCCCCAAACCTGATTAAAACTTGGTGAAATTCACATATTATCCATGAAGTCTCCCAGCATTAACCAGTACAGTAAAGAAATCCCATTCATAAACCCATTCACATAATTCTCCATCTTTCCTGGAAGAGCTATTCTAAGCTATTTTGCTGCTCATTTAAATCCAAACAAAAGTTAAATTGCTTTATTCAATGCATTGGATTTTACCCTGAGAAAGGACAAATTGTCACATATATTCAGGATATATGACAATAAAAATTGATCAAGGTGGGCATGAGAGGCCTACATGATTTTGTATTTCTAACTTTTTAAGTCAAGTAATGTGATCTGCTACTTTTAAGTAACCTTTTTTATTAGTAAGCATTATTTTGAAATTTTCTACATCAGCTTTCCAATAAACTCTCAGAGCAGTTGGAGTTGAGAAGAAACTCGGGAGACCATCTAGTCCAAGGTCAGCTAGGGCAGGCTAATCAGGGAAAGAATCCAGTTTTTAGTAACCAGCATTTGGAGACTGCACAGCCTTGCTGTGCAACCTGTTCTAGTGTTCAAACACCCTCACGGTAAAGGCTTTTTCTGGGTTTAAATGGAGTTTTTTGTATAGCAATTTGTGCCTGTTGCCTCCTCTCCTGTCACCGGGCATCACTCAGAAGACTCTGGTTCCCTCCAATTTATGTTTCTCTCCTAATACAGGAGATTCTCCAAGTGCTCAATTATTTCTGGTGGTTCTTCAGTTCCAAACACTGCTTCTAGGGGATGTATGAGCTGGTCAGTTATTCAAACAGCAGCTCTATTCAACTAACATGCCCCAAGAATTATAGTGTAGCAGATGACTTACCCTTTGAGCTTTCTCTTTTAACTCCTGATCTTGAGCTAAGAAAGCTTGCATCCTCTTTTGGATGTCTGTAAGTTTTTCAGGATTAATTCTAATGGGGAAAAAAAAAAAGGCAAGCTTTAATTATTAGAACATGCTAAAATAAGCACCTATTAAGTTCTCATGAGTATCTTTGCATATTATGCATAGAGCTATTAGCACTGGAAAAGCACAGAATAGAACCATATTAAGGATGAAGATTACATTCCTCAAACAAATAATGCAGAAAAGACAAACAGCAGCTGTTTTATTCAGAGACAGTTTTCACTGAAGGTGGTGAAACTTCTTCCAAACAAAGCAGAAACCAGCAGAAAAGAACTTTTTGATATTATAAAAATACTGCAAAAATACAGAAACAGCATAATGAATTACAGTACTACTTTATGCTGAAATAAAAGTCTTCATAAGGAAATTGTCAGCATTTTTAAAAGCTTAAATAAGATTCATTGTGCCAGGAACACTGAAATGTAAGTACTTCCTAGAAAGAATAGCCAGGTGAGCAATAATACAGGACATTGAGATTAAACAGATTTAAGAGCTGCTCAAGTAAATAAAGAATATTGACTGTACTATAGGAAATGCCATTAAACCTACTAAAAAGATATACAGGTCCTCTCCCAGATTCCAAATTTTTAAACTTATTGCAGTGATACCTACATTATTGCAGGTTTATTTGCCCAGATCTCTTCTCATCTACTTTTGAGCTGCTACTGCCACCCTAATGTATCATACAACCTAGCAAACATGGTGGGAGGTTATTCTCACTAAATATGAAAACACGTATCAACTTCATTCCCTTTCAATTTCTTCACTCTGTTCAGATACAGCCAGGGCAAAACTACAGGGTACACAAGCACTTTTTAGATGCAGTTTTAGTGAAAGATCAAAAAACTTGAGTTCCAGTTTCCAGACCGCACATAACTGGCTCCAAACATGTAAAGACATAAGAAAGAAAAAAAGAAGCATGAAAAATTGAGTGGGAGACAAACCGACCAACAAATCTTTGGAATATAATGATACAAAAAGTAAAGAAGGGATAGCATGAGTTATAAAAAAATTAATATGAACACCAGTAGTAAGAGTCCAGAAAAGTGTTGGATTGCTGCTAAATTATGGGAAAGCTGTTAAGAGAGGACTTCAAAGCCCTTACATTAGCCAGTGCCTTTTTTCCTTGTCTTCACTCAAAGTGGCAGCTGCAATCAGTCAGCGAACAACAGCTACAGCACAGTGCAAGCTCACACCAGAATCACAAATCATGGCAGACCAGGTACTCAGATAAATCAGCCAAGTCAAAAGAAATTTGCTGCATAGCAACTAGAGAAAGTAAAAGCACTTGCAGTCATATTTGTATCTAATGCTAAGAACTCATCTGAGATGAGGGAAAAAAAATCCTATCACAGAGGCCAGATAAATACAGTACTCTTATTCAAAGGGGGCAAAAAGGAAGTTAAACAATTAACTTTTTCTTGATACCAAAAAAACCAATTTGTAAGGACCCAAAGAAAACAAGCAAATACACAACAGCTAACATAGCTTAGTCAGAAGCAAAACATGATTCATCAGTTTGATTATCCTCCATAGCAGCATTAGCAGGTTGTAAGATGGGAAAGAAACAGCAGATGTCGTATCTGGTGTCAGGAAAGCATCTGGCAGTTGTACATTCTCATAAAGTAGGGAAACATGGTCTCTGTGAAATCTTTAAGTAATGCAAAAACGGCCTCGGAGCACTACTCAAAGAGTAGCTGAGACTGCCAACTACTCCCTGCTGCCACTGTCAAACTCAAAATGCTTACCAAGTTCCAATTCTCACCTGGACATGCTATTACTCATTATTTTCTATGACTTCATTATTGCAGGAATATGATTCATTATTTATAAGAGACTTTATGTCATTGAGGCTCCAAGCATAATAGACAACAATTCTAGAAGAAACACAGCAAGATTTTGTGGACTGCATATAAATTTTGAGTAATTTGATTGAAATTTGCAAGAAAAGGGTTTGAAAAAGACAAAAACCCACAAGATACTTCACATTTAAAAGCATGGCTAAATAATGTGGTATAAATCTAAGCAATGTCAACTAAGAATGTGGTACCCCAGGCATATTTTGAGCTTAGGTGTTTGTTAATGAATGAGCAAATTTGCAACACTGAGTATCAAAAAAAGAGGAGTAGTACTGGACTCTCTCTTTTCCAACACTCATCATGACAGTCACCCACTGTCATCTTCCTCTCATGCTGGGATTCAAAAAATGAGAAAGCTGGTCACTGTTAAATTGGATTTTGGCTTTAATGAGTTTGTATGTTATTTCTTTCTGAACAAATAAAACTCTTTACAATAAATCGTATACACGTGACTATTAGGAGAGACAAACCTAAAAGCTGAACACTTAAATGAATTATCATAATTTATTAGCTTGCCTAAATGGCTGAGAACCAGTGAGCTAAAACCAACTATGCGAAGTCTAGAAGGGGATTTTATAACGTGGTCTGCCATTTTAAGTGGGCTGGTTATTTCTTACTCTGTCACCCCAGATCTTACCTTTAAGGAGCAGTACAACCTTCTGAAGCTACAGTTTTGCCTACCAGTTGCATAAATGGCCACATTTGACTAGGCCGAGATGGAAACATGAACCCATCTTGCTTGGCCTTATGAACTGATCAGACAGCAATCTCCAAATTTCCTGGTTGATACACAGCTTGGTTTCCTCTCATTTTCCCTGGTTTTAATACTAGGATACAAGCACTGTTTTAAGTAGACATTGTCTTTTCCCCACTCCTATCCAAAGCAGAATTTAAGCAAAAAAGATCAACAACCACCTAAAAGACCCTGCTGCTCTGATGGAGCAAAACAATTTCCATATTTCACTCAGCTTCCAAGCAGGAGCAGGTTTTGCACTGTGCTCTCAGTCTGGAGCATGGCTCCCTATGGTTACCCAAGACAACCTGAAGGCTGGAGGGAGGGCTGGGACCCAAGGAAGGCTCACACCAGCAGATCACACATAGGTGTATAACCACACTGATTAGTGACACTCATGGATTGTCTTACAGTAACTATGGCAACTGGGAGGCAGTGAGTTTTAACAGATTCCCTATACTAATACTACCAACATGTGGAATACATATCCAAGTACTATCCACTGTGAGAAAGAAAAAAAAGAAAAAAAAAAGGTGTTTTGTTGTTGTTACTGCTGTTTTCTTAAAAAAAACCACTCTTTTTTGGCCATAGTATTAAAGAAAGCGATATTACATCATGGGTATCTATATACTTGCACTTCCTTTGGTAAAATTTTCTACACACAGCATCTGTTATGGTAACATCCGAAGAAGCACCTATTATCTTTTTATCCAACAAAGTTGGATGCAACAAAGTAACCTCAAAATGCTATCAAAAATAATTTCATTTACAGCTTGCACGGAAAACTAGGAGATTACAGATGTCTTACAAAAATGTACATACTATTTAATACTTTCAGAGTACCTTTTTGCCATATTTGAATGCTCTAAAATATGGTATTTATTACCGCATATTTTGCACTTTCTCTTGCTCTGTTTGAACAATGAAGAAGTTATGTACTGTTAAAAGCACTACCTGTAAATTGGCAGCTTGTGCTGATTAGAAGGTCAAAGGTTTGTTTTGCAGATTGAAAAACTGGATCTTGGGGCAGGCTGTTAAAATACGTTCTCAATCAAAAGCCCCGACTTTTCTAATAATGATTCCAATTAAGACCATTACCTATATGTGTTTATTATACATATGTCCTAGTGGCTTGCTACAAGAATGAATTTTTGGGGTGGTGTTAAAAGAAAAAAAATAAACAGAGTTTTCCATTAAAGTAACATCAGATTATCAACAATATGTTAAGAGATGCAGCCATTAATGTCTCTCCAGAGAACCACCTAAATACATATAACATGCATTTATTTGGGGTGAAATATTTGCCCAATTAAAATTGGATTATTATCCCGGTACAAAAACACGGATTTCTATTTACATGGATAAATACAGGCTAAAGAGGCTTTTTTACCATTTCCTTTGATAAGCTGTTCAAACAATTAACACCATTACTTAAGAAGTTTAAAGCTTAGCTGACAAAGAAAGGGGAAATATTTATAATGTGCATGAGATCAGACATTTACTTACTGAATATAAAAGTAAGATAAATTACTTGAGTAACTATCATTTGAAGAAGGAAAATGATGAAGTTTGGAAAAAGAGACAATTCACTGCAGTGGATATACAACAGATCCTTTTAAAGCACTACGATGCTTAAGGGAAAAGAAGATATCAGACTTCAGTTTCTTTACTGATATTATCCACATTCACTTGGTGGGGTTTTGTTTGGGTTTGTCATTAAGGAGTTGTTGGACTGCATTCCAGTCCTTATTTCACTGTTTTAGCAAGAATTGTTTATGTTTGAAGTTTATGTGCATCCTACATTGATTTGATACACATGTTTGACCAGAAGAGGTGGATTTACTTCACCAGCTGCTGTGTACTCAGTCTGTTACACAGAAACAGCAGTCACAAGTACAGGTCAGAAGAGCCTTTGAAATGGCTCTGAAAATCCTATACAACAAAAACAGTTTTAAAAAAATAAAACTAAGCCTTAAATCCGGCAAGTGCTATATGCATTGTTTCTACTATCCGTTTCTATTCTCTGAAGAGATGGCAACTTGTAAATTTTGAGCAAACCTGAAGATTTAACCCATGAGGTGGAAATAACCACCTAAAGTTTCATCCTAATTTGATTTCTTCTCAAAAGCAACTGTTCTACAGAAAATTCTGCACAGTTAATTATCTTCTTTGCTTAGATAACCATATCTTCACATGCAAACCACAGCTTTTCAAAGTAAAACAGTCCTAGCTTTGCTCATACCCACTCATACAGAAACTTACATTTTCTACCTTGTCATCCTCCTCTGATTTCTTTTATCTCTACTGTACGATTTTTGGCATGGTGTGACCTGAACTTTCTAAGTGCTAAAAATGGAGTCAGGTTCATATCACAATTTCTGGATTGTTTTCAATTCTTCCTCCATATGTCCTTCACATTCTCTTTTCTCTTTTAATTCAACATCAGACTGACAGGCTCAAAGAACAGTAAACTCCTTCCTACCTATAGCTGCTAAATAAGAAACTACCATCAATTCTTTTAGCGGTGGTCTTTTTTTCTAATATTTTTACAGTTAGGGTTTTTGTGTTTCCCACATATCCATTAATCTGCATTTAACAGAAAATGGAAACATGCTTTTTTATTTTTACCTGGTATTGTTATATGCTTCTGCAACTCCTTCAAAGTCAGTTCTATTTGTACAGATAGCATAGCTCTTTACAGGTTTCCCTTGGAACACTCTCTTTAGTATGTAAAATGACCATCTTTTACATCCTGTCCTTCAACTAACTGATTCAGAAAGGTCATGACAAATTGGGGAAATAGTCTAAAACTAAAGAAAAAACAGATAAGAGAAACAAAAATGATAACAGCAATAAAAACATACAGAGACAGATTAAAGAAATTGTAATTGTTTAATCTGCAAAAGAGAAAGAAAGCATTATCATGTTCAATTACATAAAAAGTAGCTGCAAAGAGTAAGAGAATACATCATTTTCCATATATTCTTGGCACAAGACAAAAGAAATATTTCATTTAAATTACTTACAAGTCTTATCAGACACTTGAATAAAAAAATGCTAATGGTAGTAACTGTTGAGTATGGATGAGGTCTCTTTGGGAAACTGTGAATATATTAATTGGCATCTGATAAGAATGATTTGTGCAGCTCATCCTGCCTTTGGGAACAGCTATAAAATAGGTAACCTCTCAAGGTCTTCACCTTCTACAACACTACCAAAACTAATTCATTTCTCTGATTTGTCCAGCTCCAGGCAATTAAAGCACTTTATCAAGATTGTCATAGACTCAGCACACATTACTCTTGCAGAAAGAAGGCTGAATAACAGACAGGCCATTAGCCACTTACTTGATTTCACTGATAGGTACTTTCCTCTGTGCCAGCTGTTCCACCATGCCTTTTTCTTCTGAAGGAAGCAATACTAGCAAAGCTTCACCACCTTCTTTGTACCTGATCAGAAGTGAAAAAAAAGAAACCTCAAGCAAACATGAAAAAATTACATTTTTTGCTGATGTTTTCAATAGCCAATGAGAATTGATATTTGATTCCTTATAAGCAGTCCAAAGAACAGACAAAAATTCTCACTTAACAAAGGGAAAAGAAGAGGCAAACCAGTTAAGTGACTTGCCAATATCCCCACTTGAGGTGATGTGATCAGTAAAAACTGATTCTCTTTGCATATCCTGCAAGCCAAAGACGGGGAAGGTCATGAAAGGGTAAGTGCCTTGGTCTCAAATAACAACTCCTTCTTACATATTCAGTAAAGGCTAACAGGTCACAAAGACATCACTGAAAGAAAAGCATAAAAACAGGAGCTCTTTCGTTTGCAGAAGCAGCTTCCAGGTGCAAAAGAAAAGATACAATCAGATTGATCCCATAAGAATGTATCTAACATTCACTCTTCAGTGCACTTAACAGCTGTATCACACGTAGATGAGCTGGTAATTACTCAAGACACATGGTTAGCAAAGACATTAAAAAATCAGCTAATTTATGCCTAAAGCATCTTCTTGATCGTTTTCTTTTTGGGCAAGAAAATATCAGCTCCTGCTTTTGGCACATTTACTGACTTCAGGACGTTCAAGTAGAAAACATTAGTAAACAAACAATGCAATGGGTTTAAGTTCTAAGCGGGTAATGATGACCGCGCATGCACCGATTCTGTATCTACTGTTTCCTTGTTTATATTTACAAATGGTTCTTAAGAGTACAGATTGAGAGGAAAATATTGCCCAGTCCTTCATTACAAAGAAAGAAAATCCCAACTGAATTTCAGAAATATGCCAGAATTGGGCAGAATTCAACTCATAACCAACTGATGAGAGCAATGTGTAGGACAAAGCAAAACAAGACTGGTAAGTTGGTGTTCTGTAGAGCAGCTTGAAACTCCTTCCTTTAGGGAGGCCAGGGAGTGCAGAAGGATGTTCTCAGACACACCAAACAAGAATCATATTATTAACTGATAAACATCATTTCAAGTGGAATACAGGGAGCCCACATTTCTCCAAGGATAAACAGTTATCACTTGGCAAAGACAGGACTGCAGAATTGTTTGAAAACTACAAACACTATCTGTCACAGCACAGTAAGCAATGCAAGTAGCAACAAAATCTGCGGTTAAAACAGTGTGACAGCTTTTATTATAGCTTTCTGTTTTCATTTGATGAATTTGAAAAATCACAACAAAATGCTCTTGGATGCCTGGGATTTTTTTTTCCCTAATGCTATATATGATGGGTTTGGAGACGGACTTCTAAAGATAACTTACAAATGTCTAGTAAATGTTTTCGTGATGAAATTTTAACCTTTACACTCTAGATTTTGAAATTTTACATGGAAATAAAATTGATACAAAAGGAGAACCTCTGTTACATGCCAACATCATGTAAATTTACTGATTATACATGTGTTGTGGTTTGACGCAGAGTTACACGTCAAGCACACAAAAAACCCACCACGACGTGGATTGATAAGAATACTTTGGTACTGTACAAAAACTATACTGACTTGATTTTAATCCAATTCATTAGTAGACCTAAAATGTTCTTAATACAGAAATATCAGCTCATACAATCAGAGTTTAAAGCAATACATATGTTTGGCTTACAGCAATTTATTAGCTTTACCAAGCATGTTGTCACTGCTGACCAAGCATCCCATGAATGTCTGCACCCTTTATACAACAATTAAGGCTGGGTATAACTTGCTTACACAGACCAAGTGCACCTTTTAAGAAAGTTCTATGTATTTCAACCCAACCAAATTCCAAATGATACATCTGCAAGGTGGGTGCCTGTCGGACACTGCCACTACCTGAACAAGCAATGAAATCCTGGAAAGCCACTGAACCTTAGAGGACTTTGCATTTTATTGTAAAAATTGATGATCATCCTACCAAGACAGCCAATTATTCATCAAAAGAACCTGAGCTCTCAGAGCACTGCTGGAAAGAGGGATGAAAATATTCTCTTTTATCTACCAGACAGGAAGACACAGATAATATTGCTGCCAATACCAGTCTCACCAATGTAGAGTACAGAATAACCCAGTTCTGCTCTTCTCTCCAAAGCAGATGATATGAAAGGAAAGGATTCCAACAAGAGCTGCGTGAATGATCGGATATCTGGAAAGAACGTCTGCTAAATCTCTTAACAATCTTCATCATTTGTCAAGAAAAGTCTTGATTGTACTATATAAACCCATACAAATGATGATTTTTTTCAGATTCCTTAAAGTTAGCCAAAGGCACAAAGTGATTTATGCAGTTTTGTTGCCTGTGGTATTTCTTATCCCAGAGTGCCTGACTTGGCATTATTAAATTGTTTCTTTATCACATCTCTTTTATTCAGTGTGCAAAACACTGTGAAAGGCCAGAGTCATAGAAATCACAGAAGAAATACTCATCAAGGGACAGAGAGAGCAGATATCTTCTCTACAAGCCATTTCATACAAACCAAAATCTGCAATGATACAGTACAGGAAAAATCATTCTACGTTTATTTTTCTTTTACAGCTTTCCAGCAGTATCCACGAGGTCCCTCTGAAACAGGATGCAGGATCAGAATAACCTTCATTCTGACCCTTAAAAGTTGAGCTCGTGTTATTAGTGCTAAACTCATTATATGCTGAGTCAGTTATCTTTTCAGAAAGTACAAATCCTAAAGGCACATTCCACAGGTAATTCACAATAAAAGCCAAGCATTATATCTGCCATCTATGGACAACAACTATTTCAATGTTTACATTAAGTCTTGCAGAGCCTTATTGCAGTACTTTTTGTAGTAGTACTACAGCTAAGTAAAGAAACAATCACATGAAAAAATAGACAAAGAAGAGGGAAGTTTTCAAGCACCTATACTTTCCCATCTTTTGCCACCTATTAAGAAAAAAAAAGCAACACAAAGATTTCTCAGAGCTATGCCTTCAGAAATTCAAAGGGACTGAAAGACATATGCTAACTACTGATGCAGTGCAATCCTTTTCCTTACACGTTTTGGAAATATTCTCTTTTAAATGGCAATAATTTAAAAACATTTGAAGTTAAGGAGGAATGGTCTTTGCCCATTTTATACTCTAATGGTGACTTAATTAATTAAAACAAACAGTTTAATAATAACTCTGTTCTTCAGAGCTAAACATGAAAATGAAAACAGTGATAAAGTTAAAAACCAAATTATCTTAAATACCATCTGGGAAGGTGGGTATCTGTTCAGTGGACGTTTAGATAAAGAAAGCAAAATGCAGCCTATAAAAAAGGAGTTTTAGTTGGGCAGAGTATTATCTTACTTCTCAAAAAACAAAAAAACCAACTTCATAATGTGTTAATCAGAAAAATATGGTGTTAAAGATAATCTCAAGAAGAGAGGCTTCAGTGGAAAATTTAAGTTTTCCAAGGTGCTCCTTCTGCGTATTTCATACTAAAAGCTTTCATACTGGCAAACTTAGGAAAGCACAAGCTACTAAAAACTGGCATAAACAGTAACAAGAACAGTTAGATCTGCTCAAAATCTGTTTCCATTACAATGCCTAAAACATAGGAGAAAAGAACATTCCTTAGTATCCTACAAGGAATAAAGTTCTCCACTAAAGCAAACAAAGGAACATCTCTGTAATTATTTTCAGCACACAGATAAAACCTTTAAACCTTTATAGATGATAAAGCAGTGAAGAAACAACCTTGGTTACTGTAATTCTTCAGCAGGAGGACTACTTCTGCAGATGAGATGATGCTAGGAGAAGTTCTCCCCATTCTTGCTGGCCGCAGCCTTCAACTTGTCCCTCATCACCAAAACCTGTCATCTGTCCTAAAATGCTAATTCACTCTGGTGATTTATTATTCACTAAGTATGCACTTTGACTCTGCTGAAGAAAAGTAAATTAAAAACCTCAAAGTAATCAAACTTTCTTGGACTGTGTAGTAATTGATGATACCTTGTCATCTCCTCAAGGTGATCAAGAAACCAGAGAAGGGACTCATCTTTGCACTGTGATTTCAACAGTCTCTAAGGGTACAAGATACAATTTATTCCAAGTCCATGGAAAATTGCATCTTACTTGCAGAAAGTCTTGGGGCAAAAAAAAAAAAAATCACTTCTAGTTCATATCTGCCTTATTTTCTAGTGTCTACTGACTCCCATACTTTTGAAAAAGGCAAGCAACTTCTCTGCAACTCAATCATGACCTACAAGCAGGAAGCTGTGAAAATCATCATTAGTGCTATAAAGCAAAGGGTTATATTTACAGTGACTGCAGATGAGAAAAAGAAAGATGTCTACAATCAAGGGCGAGTGCCAAAGGCAGACAAAAGGGAAGTGAGATAAATTACCTAGGACAATGTGGTACTGGCTAATTACAAGCAGAGAAAAATGGTTTAAAAATGTTAAGAACCCCATTTCCTAACAAAGAAACACAAAGAGCTGCCAAATAGCTTCACTTGATTAAAAAAAAAAAAAAAAAAAAAACCACACTAAAATTAAGAGGATAGTTTATGCACCATGACAGAATCTAAAACTTCTGCTAAAAATCACCCTGAGCCAACAGCTGGTATCAAGCACAAAGAACTAGAATGGCAATAGTCCAGTGAAGACAGGATGAGGAAAAAATGGTTTTCACAAAGGCCAAACAGACACTCAGTTGTTGCCTAATCTTAACCCATCCTTGATCAGATCCAGTCAACGGCTGCATACACCCCTAGGCAATACTATTAAAGCAAACAACATCACCATTATCACAAAGGCAGTAAATGAAAGCACATTGTGGTTGTTAATCAATTCCACCTGGCCATGCAGCTAGAGTTGAGCTTGTTCTAACCACATTCAGAGCTCTTCTACATCCTTGCCATGACCATGGTAACATATAGTTTGGTCAAATGCACCACACTTTACTGTCAGTGACATACGAGTTGTGGTCATAACAGAATAAAACAGGAATGGGAACCATCTCATGATGGCCATCAGGCACCAGTGCTCTGCTGCAAAAGCAAATACTCAGTAGGAAAAAAGTTATGGAAAGGGAACTGTAAGGATAAGGTGCATGGATATGCAGACCTCACAGGAAATGTTATACAGGTTGTCTCCAACAGATGTATTACAACATGTTTCCCTAACATTTGTATTTCAGAAGACATAAGTTGATGCCAAATTTCCAGAGTTAAAGGCAGTATTTCCGCTTTGTTTGGCAAGAAAAAATAATCTATTTTAAAAACTGGCAAAGGAGAAAATGGAGATGATGAGATAATCATAAAATTTGGGGGAGGAGGGTTGCAGATATAAAGATGCTTGCATAACAGTTTCCTGAATTGGAATATTTCCCGTTACAGAAAATGCAATATACGGGAGGTGATAATGTTTTTGAAGATATTTACCACACATGAACATGCAGGAACCATAACTTTTTTTATACTTTGGACGTCACACATTTACCACCATACTCAAAAAAAAAGTATTTTGTGGGGTTTTTTTAATCTGCAACTTGAATGGGACTTTACCAGGTTGACTTGATTAAAGACCTAATTTTAGCCCTAACTGGGCCAGCATAGATAGCATCAACATATGCTGTCATCTCATCTGTCAAAAGACCTACAGGGAAGTGAGGTATCCTGCAAAACTTCTGATCTTAAATCAAAGCCTATTCCCAAAAGTATTGCATTCCAAGCCAACAAGTCCCCTTCAGATACTTTAGTGTTGCAGAAACTCTCCACAGTAAATCCTTTCAGAGAAAGGAAATTGGGCACCAGGGAAGCCAGATCAGCTGCTCAACTGTCTCCTCCTCACCCAGATCAAATCTGCTAGAGATTTACCAGAAGCAAGCAAGAGACTGCTCTCCTCAAAACATTAAGGGCAATGAGTTAAGCATTTGGAATAGCATCAAAACCAATCCCAATAAACGTGCCTGATTTTGCATGTGCATGATGATACACTCTAATTATGTATTTTCACTCTTCTTCTAACAGACCCTTTGTTTAGCATACATAGTTGCAAAACTATAAATACAAAACTACTGAATAGTTACTTCCACTGTGAAGCTAAGTTATTCACCATGGAAGGCAATCATTTATTCACCACACACCATTCACATCCTTCTCGGAACAGAAATAATCTGGACCACTTGATTTTGCAAAAATAATGTTCTTTAAATCTTAGCACATAATTTTAGCTTCCATAAAGAATCAAGAACAAGACGGTTTCATCATGTGGAAAAACTGGCGAGCAAAATACAAAAAGCAGCACAGACTCCTGTTTCTAAAGCGAAGATCTGCCCCTGCAAAGACTGCAATAAATGGCAGTGAATTATTCGCTAATAACCTAACAATCATGCATAACACAGACGGATTAGGAAAAAAGTTAGAGTGAGTCAACTATTAGTTGACTAGAGTCTACTATTTCTAGCATGTAATTTATATTTAATTTTTTAACTGTTTTCAGTTTTTTTATTTACAACTACAGTAGTGAAGGAAAAAAACATTTAATTGATGCAGGCATTTGTCTGTGTTGCACATTATTGTGAAATGGAACAATATAAGACATCTCTAAAAGTAGATCCAAAACATATCAGAACGGATAGTTTTATTCTGAGCAGATCTGTTTCAATCTGATACACATAACAAATAAATCTGCTCACCCACACACTATCCTTTAACAAAGAGAAACTAATATCCATATCTACCCTTAAGGGGTTCTACAGAAATACAATACTTCATATTTAATTTTAAAACTCTACCATTAAATTTGACTATATAAGCTACTATTTCTAAACACGTTTCTTAAACAAAGTAACGCTTTTAGGTCTCCAGTATCTGGCTCAATTCAGGCAAAACTTTATTTCCAATCATACTACCTTCTGGGCCTTCTGACATAATGAGGAGTGGTGAAATCTAAGCTTCAAACCAAGAAAACATTATTTTTCCAGGCCCAGTAACAAGAAGAGTATTATCTACCATTTATCATAACTTCCACACTGCCGGGTTTCTTTCATAATACAGTGATTTGTTATTCTGGTTTTTTTAAATGACAAATGAGCACAGAAAATAAATGCGTATTGAAATTTCTATCCCATCTACATGATCAATGGCCTCTTTCTGTAATACGTATTTCTGTTTGAAACAACAAATCTTTAACAAGAGATCTGTGTGCACTGCAATCTGAAACTGTGCTGTACCATTTACAGCAAGTCTCACCAAAGCAGCCCAACAAAAAATTACAAGAGACCAGAAAGTGTCTTGACTGTATTCACAGCTGACCAAATGCAGCAGCCAGCCAGCGTTCACTGCTGAGTCCTCGATTCACCCAGGAAGAAGAGCTTGTCCCCATGGATTGTGAAAAGTGTGACATCCCACAGAGCATTTAAACACCAAAACGTGAACTGGCTCCATTTGTTGGTGTTGCTTTACATCACTTCTAATGCTTTGTTCATTTCTATTACTCCATTGCACAGATCATAGTTCAGTATCCCCCAAAAATGATCTGTAAATTTTGCTACGAAGTCAGAGATTGATCCAGTTTATTTTCTCTTTTCCAGTGACCATTAATATCCTTTTCCTTTTTTCTGTCTGGAAAGTAGCCCTTTTATACCTATTGGCAAGTTCAGAGAAAAACCGGGTTTTACTCTTACCACGAGAACCATAATCCCCTGCATTCAGTCACACTGGGTCAGTGGCCCTGTTTGCCAGTCCTGGTCACAAGACATAATGGACAAGAACAGGTCCAATCTTATCAAGTTCGTCTTAGAATAAATTGATTTCAAAAGGCCTTGGGAGGTTGTTGGCTCCTCCAGCCTACACTGGAAGCAATCCATTTCCCACAGCAGCTGTGTCCACTCTGCTGAGTTAAAATGCATCTGCTTATTTATTTTGTTATTCCAGTTTACAGCATAGCTTCACGTCAGCAGGCAATAGCCTTGGCCACTTAATCGTTCAGGGCACAGGAACATTCCTACCATTCCATCAGGAAGAGAATTCTAGCAGATAACACAGTGCCAGTCAGTACAACTGCAGCATCAGAGGCCACTGTCAAGAGTGTAGCTAGGATACAGTGCTTAATTTTAGAGATTTAATAATGTGAATTCCAAGTTAAATGTGGTGTCAACAATGTCTTGTGACCTCCACTGGCAGCTATTTTTACTTAACTTGAGTTAGGATGATGACTTGACTGCAATAGAGTATGAGATGGTCTTAATATGGCAGTTATTTTTAAACAACATTGACAGTGCTACAGTGGGCCTTAAAATAAAAACAGAAAAATAATCAAAACAAGGAGTTGCCATCTTGGCTGTCCTGATTATTCAGGACCCAAGACACATATCCCTGAAATATTTTTCCCATTAAAAAAAGAAAGAAAAATCAAGCTCCCGCCATTGAAAAAGGTACTGTTAACTCACTCACATTTTTAAATGCTTTATTGCCACATTACTCTTAAGGCTTATTAGTCTCACTTTCACACATATAATGTGCAATTATTTAAGGAGAGCCCCAACGAGCATTAATGAGCTTCAGAGCTTATACTACAGAGTATTACAGACAGAATAAGATCATTCTGTGACCTGCCCCTTTCACCTGTCCATAATTTGACAGGCGTGTGTGTTCTCCAGTACTCACAAAGCATCAAAAACCACATTCTTCTTAAAAGTCTTCAGTCATACCTCTTTGGGTCTAATCATACTAGCCACTACAAAGATGGCAGGCAACAGAATATTCTGCTTTGGGAAGATGGAGTTTTATTATTCC
>VZTA01008454.1:72682-89964 GCA_013398855.1 Mohoua ochrocephala | reverse complement strand
ATTTACTAAAAGAAAAAAAGCATACACAGAGCTAGACAGAACTTGCATGCCTGTGTGCATACTATGTTTAATGACAACAACAAAATTACAATTACTTCCCTAAGTCAGCGTAAGCACCTAAGAAATCTAACCGGCTAGGCTTAAATGGATTAAATACCATCAGAAGACTGAGCTAGTCAGACCTAAATCTCATATATAGCTCTGGACATACCACAGATAAAAACTGCAGAGTAAAAAGATTTATTCTGTTTAACATTCCAGTGTCAGTGTCTTTTAAAAAAGACTTGTGACAGAAAGATCACTAAACTCAAGCACTAGCTTTAATAGTCACTTCTGAAGCAAAAAAAAATTAAGCATGAATGTAATGCCAGGAAAGAAAGAAATTAATTACTGAGACTTGCCAGGATATAGGTACATCCAAAATTGAAGGTATTCACGCATGAACAAAAAGATAAAATAGACTTTTTGGTGTCTTGTCTCACCAATGCAATCATGACTGGAAGAAAAATATCCCTATACACTTTTTTCATGCCATACAACTTAGACATTATGTTTGGAAAAACATTTGGGAAAAAAAGTGAGCATCAGGGTGCTTCAAAAATTATTATCTTCTGCTGTCCCCTAGTGGCACTGTAATTTGTTTCACGAAATTCATCAAAGAATACTTTCAATTGTAGGCTTTACAGATTACAGAATAGAAGGCATCGATAGAAATTAAAAGCCAGAAGAAATTAGTTTTGCAGGCACTTGCTACAAGCTGCTTTTATTTAGAGTTTTTGAAACTAAAACCCACAGGAAACATTGTAATCTAGTATTTTAAACCACTGACTTCTCTAAGAAATTGTGTGGCAAAAATAACACTGAAAGTATTTACTGGACTGCCCACAATATTTGTCAGCATTTTAAAAATTCTGTCACCGAACAAGTTAAGACTTTGAATGCAATTGGAAGAAACAGCTTCCAATCACTCCAATTGTAGCATACCTTTCAAGTTTATTAAAAAAACCCCCACTCAATATATGTCAATTCTACTATAAAGTAAAAGCATTACTGGACAACACCCAGATTTTCTTGATCTTACTTTACCATAAATCAAAAATGCAGGAGTTGCAATTTATGTTCTTCAGCGGGGTAAAATGCAAGGGAAATGTTTCTTAGGGAACACTGTGGCCCTATCCACTTAAAAATAAACTGTTATCTCTCACCTTAGATCAAGCTTTGCAAAATTTTAAGACAGATGTGGGAACACATCCATGATTGTTAGTCAAAGGTTGTCCAGCCCCATCCCCAGCCTAATTTCTCTCCTTTCATATTTACTTCTGTATCACAAAATAATTTGACTTCAAAAGTAAACAGTATTTGGCATTCCAGTTTTAATTACAGTTTAACACAGCCTCTTAATTAGCTGAGATATTTAATTTAGCTTTCATTCTATGCAATTATATTCTCATAACCCATGAAAATTTGTAATTATCTCTAACCTCATTAATGAGGACTACTAAATTGCAGTTCAGTTCATTTTTATCAAGTTTCTAGAAGAAACACAAGCTTTTCAAACTGTATCTATTGAAAACAAGTGAAGCTTCCTACTCAACACTCAGATTTCAATGAGAAGTACATTCTCAATTACCCACATCAAAAACTGCATTAGCATATTTACTTATTGCACAGTATTTACTTAAAATTATTAGACATCTCCCTCGTTTCATTTTCAAAGATTTATTTCAGGCTATTAAGTTTCCCAAACAAATTTCCTTCCAGGACTGCTTTATCTTAAGGATGGAGAGAGCCTGTATGTTTCTTCAAAATGAATGCCCAGTATAGTTAGAACCTGCTGATCTTTGTGTAAGTTTAAGAAACAGAAAACACCCATGAAGCTTCTCCCACAGAAGGAATTTGCTTTCACTGTCAGTCAATACGCTCCAGCTCACACAACTTGCTCAGATGTACTCCCCACTTCTGTAAGGTCTCCCTACTGAAAAAGTCACATAGAAGGAAATGTAAACTACATCCCAGTAAGGCATCGAGCACAGCCCACAGCCCCTGAGACAGACACTCTGCCCCAATTTTCCATCTAAATCTGTCCCTCAAGCAATCACAGAAGGCTGTATTTAAGAGGCCACTGAAGACGGACCCTTAAGGTTGCCAGGCTAAAGTCCTCTCAGAGTGACATTTGAATAAAAGCATTATGACAAAGGGGAGTTGTTTGTCTTTGTAGCTCTTTAGAGCTGTTTCCCCATGCCAAACCTACTTACAATTGCTCTTCTCAGCTCCTAATGAGAATTGGGAAAAGGCCTGAGGATTACAACTCCAGGGAGGTGCTTTAACTCAGTGACACAGCTCAGAAAGAGCTCAACCAGTATCCTAAACACTGCCAATTAAACGATGCCAAATACATTGTTTTCCTTCCAGGATGACAGTATGCCACAAAGACAAAATTACAAGCCTTCTGTGGAAGCTGCACAGGACTAAAAAAAAAAAGACAAAAAAGAAAATATTACAGAATTCTAACCAAGCCTGTATGCCTTTCTCTCAATTGGTATGCATAAGACTACATCTAAATTTTAAATTAGCAAAATAGCTATGTGTTTTATCTAATTATATATAACATTCACTGGCTTTGTTCATTGACGGGTTTTTTTCAAAGTCATTTAAAAATTTATCATTCCCCTCTACTACAGAAGACCAGAAAACAGAGAGCACAGAGACAGAATGGGGCAGAAATGTTACCAATTACAATGAAAACATGGCTAAAACTTCTACATTTCGAAAGAGTGCTGGAAGTGCACTCTCGTTGTACAGTCACCAAAATTTACAGCCTTCTGATCCAGGAGCACAGATCCCAAATTCCCATAGTGTTGAAATCCTATTCTAAGCAACTGCTCTGTCATTAGGTTTGACAACTGCCTATATTGCAAGCTTTACTACAAACAAATTGAATTAGAGACAAGATAAAATTTTAGGTCTTGCATTTCATCCTTCAGATAATTGCACGAGGTTTTTGATCTACCGAATTATATGCAGTAACAGCTTCTGTTTCACTTAAAAATCTACTTCAGAGATGAAGTGTATCTGGGTAACTCCCTTCCATCATAAAGGCTTAGCCACAAATATTTTTTAACTAAAGCTATGCTTAAGAATGTAATTCCATGGAAGACTTAGAAAATTAAAAATTTAACCTGTAATTAACATTTGATTCCTTCCTCCCAAATTAAAATAAGGAAGCAATATTTCCATTCTTTTGAAGAGTCTTCAATGACACAAAGAAATTGGACCCACAGTCTAAAACCTTATTTATCTATAAATGTCAGCGGCAAAACAAGCTTTTCCACCCACAAACATGCACAACTCAGCCTTTGAGGTAATCCTACCAAGTTAAAAAGGATTTCTATTTCCTCACTATTAATCTTCCCTGATCAGATAGAACAATCGGGGATATTTTTGTCTGCTGTAACAAGTCTCTGAAGCTCACTAAGAAATTATTGAGTTAAATCATTACTCTTAACTAATCAAAAGGGTCTTTTAGTGATAACAGCCTTTTTCTTTCTAATTTACATCTTAATTTTTTTCGAGTGAGTCTTTAGCCAGTGATCTGTCCCTACAGTGATCTAGTTTTAAACATTAAAATACTAACGAAAAGTGAAAACAAACCTGGCTGTTCTTCCCACTCTGTGGATGTATGTGTTTGCATCTTCTGGACAATCAAACTGAATGACCCAATTCACTGCTGGAAAATCTGCGTAAAGAAAAAACATACCAAGTAAGTTCACTGGACTCAAAATCCTCCGATTCAAGAGCATTAATTCCTGTAAGAACCATCACTTGGGCCCATTTACAGACATTAGGTGCGACTTCTGAAATAATGTATTAGCATACATAAACAATCATTCTCTTCATCAAAGAAAGTTAAATTAATTGTGTGTTCATTTCCTAAATTATGACAGTGCAATGAATGGAACATAATTTCACACTTGACAAGAACAGACATGCTTTGTGTCACACAGATGATAAAACACCGCTTTGGTTAACAATCCTATAACAACATCTGACCCACTTTTCACCCACATTGTTAATATCCTACACCACTGGGGTCTGAAGCTATCTGTGGTGAGACTGCACTACTTCAGCTGTCACATACAGAAATACCACAGCCCCTCTCAAAGATGGGAGGGGGTGACCAAGCCTGACAAAAGCCAACCTTGACTGTGAATGGTACTAATAACAAGCATTTTCTAACTGCTGGACTTTGCCCAGCAGCAGTGTGCTTTGACTGAAGTGTTACTTCCTAACCAAGTCTGCAGCTATGCTGTATTCCACAATTATATCTGCACTCTACACCAAACTAACCATGCCCAAATTAGACAGTTACTGGTGAGATTTCAGCAGTATGGAAGGTATGATAAACACTTTTCATTCCTGACTTCAGTTTCTAGAGCTCGTTCTTTCTTTTTGTAACATAGAGACAAAACCTCACATTTTGGACAACGGAGTTTGCTATCTCAAAGAATGACTGGACTCCTGAAAAGCCTTGTGTTGTACTTAAATGCCTCCAAGAACTAAAAGAAAAAAAAATCTTTTTACCCTCATTTATTTTTCTGTCTCCTTATCAATACAGTCCTACCATGCCACTCAAACATCAAACATTAAAATTTCAGGTTTCCATTTCCACATACCAGTAGGTTAGTAATTTTTCCTATCCTTTGGAATAACCCACGGGATACATGCATAGCAGAAATACTTAAAACTGCTAGAATCTTGCCTTACAGCATGTAGTAAACAAATACATCACTATTTCCATACCACATATATTTTTCTGGGATAAGAAGAAAAGCACAGACGAAGTGGGCCTCTTCAGTAAAGAAACAGCAGAACTCTAAGAAGCATCTCTCTTTTGTGATACCCTAATGAGCTCCTAAAGCAAACTACAGCTTCATTTTTCACAAACTGGGTCGGTCTTCAGAGCATAAAGTCTGATAAAGCCTCAAGAGGTTTAGCTGATGCTTCTGTGGGTACCTACCCAGGCCACGAGCTGCAATATCTGTAGCGAAAAGAACTGCTGCCTTTTTCCGAACAAAACAAGTGTAGACTTCCATTCTCTTCATCTGCTGCTGCTTGCCATGGAGTGCCAGGACAGGAAGACCAGGCTGAAGCTTACAGAACACTCTGAAGAGATATTGGACCTACCCAACAAATCAGGAGAGAAAAGAATTACCATGCAATGTTAAAGTTGTTAAGATCAGTGTATATAACAACTGACATAATACATCAAATTAAATAAACTTTTCTCCACATCAGAAAAAAAAAGATGTTATTTTGAGACCTCGTCACACACCCAGGTACTAAAAGACGAAACCAACTGTGGCAAAAGATTGGCAAGCCTTTTGATGGCATTTCCTAAAGGAAACCAGAGTAGGTAACAGCAAGAACAACTCGGGACATGAGTAGTTAGGCTCTATGCAAGGCATCAAAATATCGAAGTGCACCAGCAGCACTGCTTTTAGACAGTACTGGAGAGGTGCTGGGTTTTATACTTGAAACTCCAATCAGCCTACAGTCTCTGTTTACTATTTCAAGTTTCAACAGTTTCTCTTATAAATTAGCCTGTTTACTCTTACCTACAGTACCCATGATGCAGCACTATTTTATGGCAGGCAGCTACCTAGCATCTTTTCAAGAAAGTAGTTACATAAACTGTGTGCACTGCAAAAACAGCTGCAGCTCCGAGAATTTCTGTACAACTAAGCTGACCACTTCAGTGTACTCACCAGTCAACTGCAGAACAACAAAAATATTGCAGCCTCTTGCACAGGTGAAAGAATTGCAATGAACCTTTACTAGACCATGGTAAAATGGTCTATTATTGTAAAATACTAGCATTGCATTTTACTAGCAAGCAATACCTGCGTTGTAAAATACTTGATACATGCAACAGTTACAGGTACAAATACCTGTGCCAAACAAACACGTGCAAATAACGTCAACAGAATGGTCCCAGGACACTGACACAAGTAAGTATTTGAAGGACTGCTTGCTATTTAAGAAAAACCTTTGCCTGTACTATTTCACAATCACACTTTCTCAAACAGGCAGATTTAAAAGCTTGCAAGGAAAGCAAGTACAACTACTGAAATACTTTGTAAGCTAACTATGAAACATGTCACAAGACAGAACTGAAATAGCTGGGCCTCACTGACATCAACTTTTAGCATTCATTTTTAACAGCAGACCACAAAAACGGCTGAGAACGCTCAGGTCTCCAGAACCTTCCTGAACTCAGCCTGGGTCACTGAACTGCCCAGGAGACAGGCCCTGCATGACATGCAACAGTAGGTGATGTTTTGTTCCTCCAATTTCCTGTTGCAAATTATGTCCACAATCTCACCTCTCTCCTGCATTGACATCTACATGAATACCTTCATTTTATTAGTTTTAAAATGCTGGGGCAGAAGGAGGGAGAAAAAAAACATACCTCTTTACAGCTTGCAAAAAACACAATGCTCTTCTTTTTCAAATGGGTTCTCAGGAAAGAGTACAACATGTTTACTTTTTGCTGAAGCTCACAGACAACATAGTTCTGATCCAAAGTTGCTGGGGTACTAAAGAAAAAAAAATACAAAAACAAAACCACACCAAAAAAGTACATTTAGATAAATCACAGAACTTTCTCACTTTTCTTTTAAGCCAAGAGTGTCTTATATCTACTCAGAAAAAGGAGAAAAGAAAAGGAGTCAGGCTGGAAAGCTCTCCCACTTTGAGGAACAAGTCTTAGCAGCTTCACTTGAAAGCTACATCAAGTCCCTTATTAAAAGCCAGTGGGGAGGGACAGATGTCCTTTGACGTTACTTCTAAATTCATTTACTACCAGCAAGGCAAACTCTTTCCATGTCTAAGCAGCGACATTCAAATTGCCTTGCCTTAAAATGCAATTCTGTCTATTAGTCCTATTAAAGCATCATTTGTGCTTAAGGCAATGTCAAAGCAGAGTCTAATCACGCACAAAAAGAGAGCACTGATGTACTTCTACCGATTACACTGACATGCAAAGTAACTTTCTAAAGCTCTGAATTGTCATCTGAACTCACATTTCTGTTCTTAAAAACAGAAAAAAAAAAAAAAAAAAATTCTTTGGGATATTTGCCCTTGAAACACATCTAAATGCTCATCTCTTACAGTCCCTCTGCTTCACCCTAAACAGACCACGGGTATTCAAAATTGCCTTTCTAAAGCTGGTCACTTGGGAGGATGAAACTACAAGAGACTCCTCCAGTTTTTATTCTGTTATTTAATTTGAATTACGCCACAGCACTTTTTGCTTTCTAAATCTTTCAGAGGAAATTGCTTCTATAAGGCAATAACCTAAGGCAGTAAATTCTAAAACAAATTAATACTTTCCTTTTTTTTTTATTTGGTTTGTTATCCAATTGCACTCTCCCAAATATTTAAAAAAATTAGATGTACTTTAAAATAGACTTCACCAAATATGAGAGATCAGTGAAATAGACAGTCCCCAAAACGAAGACTACATACGAGGCTTGTACATTCTCTTCTGCTAAGAGGATATTAGCCACACATCTTTTTCTGGCAATCATGTTTATTTAAGATACCTTTGACAGTACTACTGATTAAAAAAAGGTATTTGCAGTACAGTGCAGAGATAATCAAATCAAATAGTAAAAACTTCCTCAAGATTCAATGCGGTTCTGCCATGCGTTCTCCTGATGATTTCTTGTTTGCTCCCGGGAAAGCCATTTTCATCTCTGTGCTTCACCTTTCTCCTGCATCTTACATATGGAAATATATGCATATTTCATAGAAGAGCAGAAAAAGAATCATCCATGTTCATCAGTAATTTGACACTCAGATGATCGAACCCACAGAAATGCAAAATAACATTCCTCATTTGGATTTCAAAAGAAAATAATGTGCCAAAAAGCAACACTCATTTAGTGATATATTAAATTTTTTGAGCATGGCACACCACATACTTCCCTTCCAGCAAGGGCCACCCATCCTGCTCCAAACTGTAGGGCGGGACAAATTTATTTTGTGCACACAGGGCCAGAGCCCTAAGTATGCACAGAAAACACAGCACATGGGGAAGCCACAGGAGTTACCGCACATGGACTGACACCACATGCTTTTTTTGCGCTCCTAATACTGAACACACAAACAAAACTCTCATTCTGCAGTTTCCCAATAGGAAATCATGTCCTTGGAAAGCCAGGTCTATAAACAGCAGGCAGACAGACTGTATTTGTGCACACATGTGGTGGTTTCACACAGTAAGTACACACATGCAGGAGGCAAGGAAGCCAAACAACAAAAAAGGAGTAATTCAGAACTGAGTGCTGCTAGACCCAGGACTCTGGCTATAATCCACTCTGCGGCTTCCTCCTGAGGAAAAAAATTTCCAGTCTGAGAAGCTGCCTGAGGAGACAAGACAAGCACAGGTTCAGCCTCCCTGTAATCTCCCTGTAATTCAGTCAGAACTAGTCGCCTCTTACTTGGAAATTCCTTGCTTTCAGGAAGGCACGCAGCAGGATCAGACACTGATCCAGTGACATATGCACAACGCAACCTCTGATTCAGGAAACTGTCAGGAGGCAGCTAAAGAGGATCACTGTCTAACCCTCCCCAGAAAAAAAAAATCCCAACATACCTGAATTTGGCTTTCTCGTGAACCCAAACATACTCTGGATCTTTCAGACTCAGCCGTGCGAGATCCTTCACGGATTTTGTTTGCGTTGCAGAAAAAAGCAAGGTCTGGCGTTTCTTAGGTAGATTTTCTATGATTGCATTCATTGTATCAGCAAACCCCATGTCTAGAATTCTGTCAGCTTCATCAAGAACTGGATTGAAGGATAAATTTGAGAAAATCTGGTTTTAGATTTAGTTATTAAAAAAAACCTACATTAAATCCATACAGCACAAAATTCCATCCGTACTTAAAATGCAGCGATTAAATTAACTACTGTACATGACAGGATTCTCTTTAGATATTCCTCTACTTCATAAAACATGTTTTTTAAAATACCTGCAACAGAAATCATAGCATTTCTCATCATCTGTGAACTACAGCCCTCAGTTTTACATGCTGAATCAAAAAGATCAGCATCTCAAGTAAACAGTTTGGCAATTTGCAAACAGGCTCCCTGTCTTGTTACTGAAACAAAAGTACAGAATGTAAAACAGTTTTGTTGTATTTGTGACAGAGCAAAACAGACTCTCCAGTACCTAAGCTGAATTTACCACTGAAATACAGGATATAAATCAAGTAGCACAGAGTCAAAGCTTTAAAAGAACCTACATTTAATGCAATTCTTGTCTAACTGCCATGAATTGTATTAAGTGTAGCAAGCATAATTTCACATTTTATCAGCTTCATTAGCTTCTTAATTGCTTCTAAGTTCCTCAAGCTATGCTAAAGATTATGCAGTTCTTAGTGGCAGGCAAACCTTTTCATTACACTGAAAATTTTTGTTCAGGCTGGAGGGATGAAAACAAACAATGCTAACAATGCAAACAAAAGAACAAAAGGAGCAGAAATCTGTCTTAAAACACAAAGAAAAATGTTTTTCTAGAACTGGTTCAAAATACACACGCTGCAGTGGATATTCTATATAGTTAGTTAATTATCATGTCAGGAAAGACACAAGAGCCATAGCCAGAAAGGTAAGTTTAGCATTAGTAAAGACAAATATAAAGGATTGTATGGGACACTACATTGGGGTTTGGGTTCCTTACTAAATCCCCTGCTTGTTCTTATCATCCTAAGGAAGGCATGCTCAGCAACTGCTTCAGAGAAAGTACACACAAGAAAGGGGTTTTGCTGTTTTCTAATTTAATTTGAATATGTGCGAGCTCAAATCCCATTTCATCTACGTACCACGACAAGAATAAACTTTTTATACAAGGAAGTGCTGCACACAATTATGAGCTGTTACAATATGTTCCTGAGTACTTTCAAGTACTTAAAAAACTTACTCAACATTTGCAGATCGGATGCATAGAAATATGAAGTTTCATCCATGTGTTGTAAAAGCCGTCCTGGAGTGCAAATGAGCATATTTATGTGGTGGATTCTTTCAGACTCTTCTTTCAGATCCTGAAAAGGAGTTAAATCAGCTTAGCTCTAGTTGTTCAGACTAGAAGTCCAGCACCAGAGATGGTCTGGTCAGTTTGACCTATTAATAGCTTTCAGAAAGAATAGCCAAGGAGCAGCCTTTCCTCTTCCCACAGATATGCCACCATTTCTTCAGCATGCTCACACCTGTGGCTTGAGGGAAAAGTATTTCAGAATAATCTAAATTAACAGGATAGCCCTGGAAGACTTGGCAGGAAGGTCCGTTCAGTCATGGACCCTGAAAAGCTTTTAAATACGCAAAAGCTTCAAAAGGCAGAATACACACAAGAAAATGAGTGGACCACTGATAGGCTCCCATTAACTACTCTCATCTTTGACTTTTTGAGGCCAGGGCTTCCTTCCTAAACTAGCACTTAATACAGCCCTCAACTATGCTTCCATACAGCAAACTCCAAGAGAGGACACACACCTTTCCTCCAATGATAAGGCCGGCTGAGAACTCATGATTCTTCCCCACTTTCCGCAGAACCTTGAAGGTTTGATATGCCAGCTCCCGGGTGGGCGATATTATCAAAACCCCCAGGCCATCAGCTGAAGTCCACTGCTGGCGATAGAGGAGTTCCAAAGCCTGAAAGAAACTGCCATGTTACCATCACAAAAATCTCAGAAGGAAAATGTGCAACAACAAATTGGTAACGAAAAGTGTCATTAAAATATGAACAAGACAAAGCCACATTAATTAAAATAATGATGTGAAGAAACATCAGTGCACACTTTACGTAGCTTGATGATATATAAATTCTAACTAATGGTAATGATACTCGCTGTAGCAAAATTCTCCAGTACCACCAACCTATGAGAGACAGTAATGGGTGGAAACTCATAAACACTTTACTGCACAATTAATCCTACTCTGCTAAATACAGGAAATTAGGCCACTTATATGACAACAGAAATCAGTGTCGAAAAAGATGAGAAATTTCTCTGCTCCTAAGGTTTTGTGGGAACCAGGAACAGAATGAGCACCTGGAAGAACATTAATTATTGACGTTTTGAGACTCACTTACAGACTTGAAGTGGTACCATCCACACATTACATGCAGAGCATTCCAACTAAAGGTACCACACAGCTTACACCAGGATTACTCCTCCTCTTGTGAATTCATACTGCAGAAACATTGTATTAGTCAGCTAATCCTAACACAAGGACTTTATAGGTATGAATATCTGAAGCCTTCTGAAATACTGAGAGCTGGTAAGCATGCTTGCACAATTAATTTTTTTCCACTCCTCATCTCTTCAGCTTCTCTCTTAGACCCCTTCTCTAAAACTGTTTTAAAATAAGATTTGTAAAACAAAGTACTTCTTCTCTTAGATTAACTAATGGAATAATCTCGTTTCTATTTCTCAAATTCACAAGACTTTTGAAGCCACCTACACTTTTTTTATTCTCTACTAATAAGATTTTTTTTAAAAAGCAGCATAAAGCATAAATCTTCTTTACTAGAGAGGGTATTCAAAGCACCTACTACTGTTCCCACAGTTACTGACAAAATAGGCTCCAAAGAATTTTATGCTTACAAAAGTGCAAGTAATGTTTAAAACATAGTAACTCCATTAAAAAAAAATTATTCCCCTTCATCTAATCACAACATGATGGGGTCTGTATCCACTTTTATGTACACTTTAAGCACATGTCTCAATCATACTTTCAAACTGAAGAAATGAAACGCAGATCATGATGCTTTGAGTAAAACTGTCAGACATGTACATCCGTGACAGGGTTTTTCATTCCACTTTTCTGCTTGCACCTACAAGTGATTTTTAAGGAGTTCACAAAAGACAAGGANAAGGAGTTCAGAAAAGACAAGGAAATGGAAGCCCACAATCACTAAGGTTAACTTTGCTATATAAAGGTCCAAAGTGTAATATTTTAAAGGAGTGAAAACCACTCACCTAAGAACATCTAAAGAACTGAAGAAAATCCACGAATCTGTTTCATACACCTAGTTTTCAAGTGCCCAAAAAAATGGACAACTAGAGTTGCACCAGGAAAACATTATTGAGAGAAAAACAAAGCACTTCCTAAATCCCACAGAGTCTACTAAAGTAAGGATCAAAATGAAACTTTTAAGTCTCGGAATATTCCTAGTACAAAAAACACCCTTCTTTCAGAAGCTCAATCAGCTTTATTCAATTCCTAAGTATCTCGGCTTTCCTGAAACACTCAGATCAGTTGAATTTTACCTTTTCTCTCAGGATCTATTACCGTAAGCTGATTGACACCAATACTTCACAGATAACTTGGTTTGAGCATAAATAGAAGGATGTAAATTACTTACTGGAACAATAAAAGCCAACGTTTTGCCTGATCCAGTCTTTGCAGCTCCAAGTACATCTTTACCTTGTAAAGCCAAACCTATGGTTTGCCTCTGTATCTCTGTTACCACACGATACTGAGCTTCCTGCAATCCTAGTATTTGCAGGGTGGGAAGAGAAGAGAGAACGTGGGAGGGGAAGAGGAACAAAAAAAAGAAAGAAAAAAAATCTTTATTTCATTTTGTCTGGCCCAGGACTGCATTGCTCTGTTTAGAAAATGCTGTACATGGCAATACTTACCTCAAACTTAGTTTAAAGAAAAAAAATGTTCAGATGCAGATGAACAATGCATTTCCTTGTACTTCCATCATTTCCCAAAGAAAACTTCTATACTCACCTTTAAGGGTTTTCTTTGACAGTGGAAAATCTGAAAATCTTTGGATTTCACTTGCATTTATCTGAAACAAAATAATTTTAATCAATGCTTACAATCTAAGAGAGGAATTGAATAGCATTCTACAAGTTGGTGTTAACATAAATATGGAGTAGTTCAGTATGACCTGATTTAACTTTGCTAGTCAGGCAAACTATACCAGTTTGACCTAAGCTAAACCACTGATCTACCATAAACTATTCAGTAAGTAATGACATATTTGAATAATGCAGGCTAATAGCACAATTTAAAGCTCAGACCATCATGAAATCACAGGACAATTTAGACTGAAGAGGACCTCAGGAGGCCCCTGGTCTCCACCTTACTAGAGTCCAGATGTCCTTCTCAGATCAGCGTTTTCAGATCCCAAGCAGGGATCTACTGGTAATACATGCCCATCCTTGCTGCAGGGTGTATTTGGGCATCCAGAACTGCAGCAATATTACATCTACCTGACTGGGAAAAGAAGAGTTCACCCATGTCCCAAAGCTCACCAGATTCACCAACCTCTAGCACTCGGTGTAGTTAATTTTTTTAGAGCTGTCCTACAGGGGAAAAAAAAATACTAAAAAAGTGGTTCAGTGTCCTGACACCTACTAATTTAGCTCTCTGCATGCACCCATATTTGAGAGCTGTTAACTACACACACACACACAGATTCTCAATAGCATGTGTTTGAGTCCTTGAGCTTGCTCAATGATTTACAAAGATGAGGTGTCAAGTAGAGTTCTTGGAAAAAATGTAGTATTTTCAAGACTGTTGTAGCAGATGTGAACAGCTTTCACTGGCAAAGTTCACAACTAATAGTAGCAGGACTAAAAAAAACCACAGACCTCAAGAAAAAAAGAATAAAGACTGCTGTACTTATAGAGCCTGAGCTGAAAAAGAAGGTAGTCTATACAGCTTTGAATGGATGCTAAGATCCATAAACTGAGATTTCTAAATGTCAAACCTGGAGCTCACAACTCATGCATTTCAAGTAGGTATTGTTTATCTCTAACAAACTGCTGAACAGAAATCTCCCAAATCAGGGACCAAGCAAAATAGTCTTCAGACCCTCCTGACATCTTGAGTTAACAGTTCCAGAGAAGGCCTCAGATGAAGAGCTACTGAGCTGTCAAATCAGCCTTGTATCTACCTGAAGTACCAAACCTTTTACAGGCTCTGCCTATTATAGAAAACTGAGGGGTTATGGCTGTTTAAAACATCTAAATCACAACACTGCTCTTTTCAGCCTAGTTCTCTCCAGTAAAATCAAGACAAGTAACTTAATACATGAATTTCATCTCTATAAATGAAAGGTAAAAATAGGTAAAAGGTAATAACACCCTTATTAAAACCTCGTTTTGACACATTTCAAGGCAAGCTCTTGCAAGGCAGATTTCAAGCTTTCACTGTGTCCTAATAGAGCAATTAAACTTTTGTCAAACATTATTTTGGAGGAGGGAAAAAATCCTACCAGAACCACCATTAAAAAAAAATGTCTTTTGTTGACTTTCACATATTGCAGCTTTTGACAAGTGTTTCCAGATTCAGTTGCTAATTTTGAGGATGCTATATATCACATGAAATATTGAGCTAATTCCCACTCTTATTATTTTGCATGCTAAATATTTACAACTCAGTGATGTATACAGTTGCTGTTCAATTTCAGCCAAGAGACTGTTTGCACAGGAAAACAGTAAGCCTACAGGAGGGAAAAGTAGTTCACTAACATCAAAAATGAATTCATGCAATCGATTATGTGCAACTTAAGGGATAGATTTTTAAAGGTCTGTGATACATCAAATGGGCTATTGCAGTAATCTGAAATTGTTCTAAATAATTAAAGTATTTCAGTAGTCAACTTCTTGTTAACTCTAGATGACCCAGTAAGAACAGATATATTAATCAAAAAAGAAGACAAATATTGTTCTGCTCTTCTACATTAAACTTGTCTAAATCAATTTAAAAATCATTACATGAATAAGCCTAGCTCTTCTAAAGATGTCCAAGGGAAAAAAAAATGTGAACAGTATTAAAAGAGCAAGGAAAGGCCATGTCACAAAGCTTCCTGAATTATTTCTCTGCCCTACAAAGCTCCAGGAGCAGAAGAATGTTATGTTGTAGTACCCTTAAACTCCAACGGTACTGGTATATTTTTAAGTCCTGTCCAAATGGCAGGCATAAGAAGGACTGATGTCTGAGGTAGTTCTTCTGATATACCTATTCCACATTTACATGCACCAGTGGATAACACCACCAACTTCTACTCAGTTTGTTTCCCTGTCCAAAGTTACTACCTCTGCTCATCTGCTGGGAACCTGTAACTGTGAGCTCTCTCTAATCAACTCCATATGAGAGCAGCCAGCTCATTTCAAATACTTCAAATGTTATTCTGACCTAACTCAACTAATTTGACACAGAGCAGACTAGAAAGGATTTTTCACCAACAGCTCCCCAGCACATCAGTTAGGCTGTTAATGCTTTTCATGAGCACAAATGGATGGGTAAGATCACGTGCATCAGTGGCCTGACAGTCAGGCAACAAAGTCACTGAATCACCAGAAAACCGCTCATCTATGAATATATAACACAGAAAATGGTCCCATGAATTGGACACGCTGGAACTAAATTTCACACTTTCCATCTATGCTGCCACACACTTGCCATCTGTCAACAAATGGAAAAAAAATCCAGTAAAGAAGTATATTGGTTGTCTCTTCATTATTAATTTTGTCTTGTTTATCCACTGCAGTCGTTGTCACACACAAAATGATGGACAGGAGGCCAAGCTGGATCATCTTGCATCCATCAGCCATTCTACCACTATTCCATGCACACGTAAATCCAACCCATGCACAGCCTGTGTGCCAGAGACCCCAGCCACTGCTCTTCACAGAGAAGAGTGTACCCAAGAGCTTTCTACTTCCCTTGATCCTAAGGGATCTGCATCATGCAGAACTCACTGGAGACCCCTGAAGATCCAAGCACACGGCACTTCTTCACAACTCCCACTCCCAAAGACCTATGGTAATACAGAAGAAACACTGGAGACCAAGTGGAAAACCTTGTCAGGAACCAAAAAAGAATATCTGAAGGACTGAAGATGGAAAGATAGATGGGCATGGTATGTCCACAGGCAGGAGAATACCAGAGCAAAAGGACAGCAAAACTCCAATAGAGCTGAGATCGAGAGCCCCCAGTACTATCCTAACACAAGCATATGTTTACCTTGTCCTAATTCTGATGGACATATCTGAATGTTACCAGCCTCTTTTCTTCAACCTCTAAAAATACACACAGCCTTCCACTACCCCGTCCCTACCAATGCTGCCCTAAGCTCCACAGTGACAGTCACCCCTGCCCAGAAACAGATGCATGTGCAGTCACATTAGTGACACAGAAACATCCAGAGACATTCACACAGCCAAGGCTAGGAGCAGAGGAACATGCCATTTGCTTTCAAACAGTAAAGCAAATGATCCAGTGAAGCTCAAGAATAACAACTTGCTGAATCTCAACTAACAGAGCTAACAGGACCCCTTCATGGTAATGGATGTGTTTCTTCTATATCTCTTGTCATTACTTTCTGCTCTATCAAATTACAACCACCAAAAAAGTCATTACCACCAGCTGTCCCAAGCACTGCATAACCAAGTACAACTGCCCTGCAAACTCAGCAAAAGTTGGCAGGAGGCAGAGCAGCACCACAGGCAGCGCACATCTAACCCGTCATTCACAATTACAGTGCTTTCCAGTAATCAGTGCGACTAAAAAGCCGACTATCTCCCAGGAATTCAAGGGAATCCGGGTGACAAAACCAGCACCACTGACTTCAGCTCTGATATTCAACTATCTATTTCGTGACTTGAGCTTAAGCAACACACTCTTCTAGCATGATGCTTGCCCGTCCTGCACCTTCTATGGAGACAAACGTGTCCCATCCCCAACACGAAGACATCCACGTTGCCTGGTGAAGGGCCAAGTGCCGCTGGTTACAATCGTTCCCACCACCTGCTTCAGCCTCCTCCTCCTCCTCGCTACCCTCCTAACCACAAACTCCCCCGCTCGAGGGTCCCGCTACCCCCGGCTGCACAGGCTGTCCATCCACCTCCACCAAAGCCACTGGAACTGCGGCTACTGGCCCCGCCTCCTCTGCCTGGGGGAGAAAGGAAAGGAACAGAGCATCATCCCTACCTACCTCGTGATGGTAAAAGCCCTCTGCCCGGCACAGAGCAGTGTGACCCAACACACCTCCTACCTACAGGCACCACCAATAGCCCTGCCAATCAGGGGGGCTCGCCAGCCCTGCCCAGGACTCACAGATGCCATCCCTCCTCCTCCCAGTTCTATCCACGCACACGCCACACGAGGAGAGGAGCCGCTTTTTCGCCGTGCCCGCCCGCCCCGCACAGCCCCTCGCTCCCCGGCCCGGCCGTCCCTCGGGGTAGCGCTGCACCAGGC
>VZTA01008454.1:43126-72367 GCA_013398855.1 Mohoua ochrocephala | reverse complement strand
CGCGCCGCGCCGCGGGGAGGGGCCGGACCGGCACCCGGCACCCGCCGGTGCTAGCGGGGAGAGGTGGTGCGAGTGTTGTAGAAAAATCGCAGTTTGCATAGTATAACCCAAAAAAATGAGCTCGTGCCGCAGCAAGGAAAATACGCTGTGATAGGGATTATAAAAGGGAAAGAAAAAAAGAAATAAAGCCGTAATAGAAAAGGGATATGTGCATAGTGCTGGCATAAGTTTTGTCCACAGTAGTGTGATGGTCTGGGGGAATCACAGAATCATAGAATGGATTGGGTTGGAAAGGATCTTAAAGATTATCCAGTTGCAGCCCCTCTCCCATGGGTAGGGGCACCATTCAGTACACCGGGGTGCTCAGAGCCCCATCCAACCTGGCCTTGGACACTTTCTGGGGTGTCAGTGCACGTGGCTGGGTCATGTCCAGCCTCTCATCCACCAGTACCACCAAGTCCTTCTCAGCAGGGCTGCTCTCCATCTGTTTCCAGCCTGCGTTGATACCTGTATCAACGCAGTTGCCCAGACCCACATGGAGTACCTTGAACTTGGTCTTCTTAAACCTCATGTACGTCCCACAGACCCAGTTCTCAAGCTTGACCAGGTCCCTCTGGATGGCATCCCATCCCTGAGGTGTGTCAGCCGCACCACTCAGCCTGCTGTCGTAAGTCCCTTTGAGATACTGGAAGGCTGTTACAAGCTCTCCCTGGAGCCTTCTCTTCTCCAGGCTAAACAGCTCTCTCAGCCTCTCTTCGTAGGAGAGGTGCTCTATCACTCTGATCATCTTCATGGCCTCCTCTGGACTCGTTCCAACAGGTCCATGTCTTTTTTGTACTGAGGACCCCAGAGCTGGAGGGAGTGCTCTGAAACTGGAATCAGGAGGAAGAGTTCTGTGGCAAGGCTGTTAATTAATTTGCTCATTCGTTACAGGGAAAAACTGACAGATTTTGGAAAAATCAAAACTCAATTGAAAGACATACAGTGGGGCTTGTGTGTAAGGTGCTGGGTTTAAGCTCTGACATGTACTTTGACCCTTCATAATACAGCTGTAGTCAGTCTTAATGGCCTTGGCTCAGAGCCTTGAACTATGCAAAGGGTTGGCAGAAAGTCACAGGGAAAACTGCAATCAGAGTTGTTTTACACTGCGTGGTGTAAGGCTGGTGTCCATAAGTGGTGCATATCTCTCCAAGGAACTTGATTTAACCAACCTGCAGATTTATATTACGCTATCTTTACGTTCACCAATCCTTAACCCCTCCCTCCAGGAAGGTGTGCATTGCTCTGCAGTTGTTCAGCGGTTAGAAACAATTCGCTGAGTCAGTTTTAGCACTTCATCAGCACACAGAATTAAAAAGTAAAACAGGCTGTGGAATTATTGTGCCACATCAGGAAGAGAAAATTACAAACGCATTTATGCAATGGCATAAGAAGGAAGTAAACACGTTGATGAGGGGAACAGTGAAAGACTCCCAAAATAATTACTGTCTCTGATGAGGGTTTGGAATTCCACAAAGCCAGGGGAAAAGGGAGTGTCTCTTAATTAGCTCCACTTTTGCCATATATATGTTGAGTGTATCACTGAAAGATGTTTTCCCTCCTCCCTGAGATCAGGGAAACCTATGATCATAGAAATGTTTCTTTTCCCTTTAAAATCCACGAAGTTACTAATTTCAGGAGGGAATGGAGAAACCTCCCTTGAATATGCCCCAGTGAGATCTCTCCTCCCAGGTACAGCTTTGAATGCAATGGTTTTCTCTAGGGGTTTATTGCTGTGCAGATGAATAAGGAAGGACACTGAAAGTTTTATTCTTGAAACAAAAATGGTTTTGTCCAGAACTACCTGATAAAAAGCTGCTTGCAGGAGGTGCTGATCCACCCCGAAGGATGTGTTTCAGGGGGTGGCTCATGTTTCCCACGGTTACAGCACATTACCTTGACATACAAAACAAAGTCCCAGTCTGGCACAGTCAGACTGTCGCAGGGCTCAGCTGCCAGTTTAAGTGTTTTATGTCTGACTGTAATAGAAAAACAAGCAGAAACCCTCCTGTGTGGAGTTTCTGCTATTGCAGCACTGGAGTAAGTTTACTCTTTTCCTAAGTAAATGTACAGTAGGAGTGTTGTGTTTGAACACGCTGTCTTTGCTCACCTGGTCTGTGTTTTGCCTACAGGGCTCACCTCTTTCATAACAGAACAGCAGCAGTGGTCTGTGAGTCATGACAGACATAAATCCTCAATGAAAAAAAAAAGGAAAATAATATCTTGCTGTCCTGTTTCTACAACAACTTTCTATGCTGCTGTCATGAATGCTTTGAAAAGTATCTGAAAAGCATGAAAGCATGCTGATGCTTTTTACTAATTAATTTGCTCGTTAGCCGAGAGTTCCATATACCAGGAAACTGAAACAGAAAGTCAAAAGGGCCTTGTCCTGTGTCCCACAGTACAAGGTAAAATGCTGGACGGAGCTCCAGGCTGGAGGTCTGGGAGCCTGCAAGGGCTCTGGAACTGCCCTTCTGATTTCTCTGCTGTCCTCTCACCCTGATGGGCTTGCCTGAGAAACAGACAGAGGTTTGTAAAAGTTTCCCTTTTATACAGGAACAAATTCTCCCTTTTGAAATTTATAATAAAACATATAAAATGTGTATATTTCAGTTGTCTTGTAATAGTACTATCCCCAAAACTGTGGCAAAACCAGAGGTCCTTCTGAGAGAGATTGAGAGAGATGACAAATAAATGATACAAGCACAGTTGTTTTCCTGTAATTTGAAGAGACGAAAGGACTATAGCTCTAACGATAAAAGTTACAAGGCCCTATACACAACCACAGAGAAGAAGGCAGCAATTTTTTACTTTAAACAAGACCTATTTCAGGAGCAGTCATTCTCCATAGATTTCACTTTCATGCATACTCAATCTTTCCTACTCATAAGCATAAACATCTGTGTGTTTGGAAAGAGTTACTTATGGTGAGGAGGACAAGGGGCACCAAGTATTAAGGTCAGGGCCCTGAGGGCACTCATAGACCTTAATGGCCCTGACCAGCCTCACCTCAGTCCTCCTCCTACGCCCTGGCACAGCTCCACCCTGCAGCTTCAGGCCCTGTCTGAGTTATGTCATATGCCATGTTGGTCCCCAGCTCAGCCACAGCCATGCCTGTCCTTGGCCATAGACCCCACTGGCTGGGACTCTTGAGCTGCAGAATGACTTCCTGGATTGACCTCGGACCTGCTTTGTCCCTGTGGACATGCCCAGTCATCAATAACTGTATCTGACCCTGATTATGGCCACCAGACCTCATCCTGATCCTCATCCTCTCCCTGACTAGGGAATTGATTTTTCCAGCTTGACCTTGGACCTGCCTCAGACCTGTTTGATGTGTTGGACTCTTTCTTGGTTGACCACAGCTGCCAGCCGTGAGCATGCCCCTCTCCCTCACTCCGGGGCTGCGTTACCAGGCTGAAATCCTGGCTCTTACAGAGCAGCCAGCCCTTGCTGTGCTCTGACAGTCAAGCCCTCGTCACTTTGTGTGGGTTCATCCTGAATGGTGACAGCGGTGTGCAATCTTTGGTATCCTTCATATTCTCTCTTGGCAAAACCTCAGGGCCAAGCTGAGTTGTCCCACACTGCTGTTGCTCCGTATCTGTCTTGTGGGGCTTTCTTCACACCAAGGATTAAGTACAGTTGGCCTGACACCCAAATCTTGCCAGTTCCCCATTCTTACCTATATTCTTTCTTGCATTTCATGGTTGGTCATAATCTGTTCACTTGTTGCACGTGTATCACTCCCTGCACTCCTGCTGTACCATTTCTTCTGGTGCCTCATGCAGCCACATAGACTCATTCACAGACCACACACCCCAGTTAAACATTTTCTCTGCAAATCTCTAAAGGAATTTAAGGTAAGTAAGGGTTGATTTTATCTGATAATAATAATTTTTTTTTAAATTATCACTGTATGTGTTTGAGTTAAACTTTGGCATTCACATTAAATCCTTGATTGTTTTATGCTAACCTGCTTACTTTCCATTTTTCCACATAATTTTGATCATGTACCTAAAGAAGTAGTCAGCAAACCAGAGGAAGTGACCCCAGAAGTACCAGCTGTCAATGAAATACCACTAAAGCCCTTCTCAATGAAACAACCATGTGCTAGGAGAATTTCCTCAACCAAGAGGCTCTCAAAACTCTTCTCTTCCAAGGCTTACTTGCTGTGTTTCAGGAGATTTGAGAGAAACCATTTGAGAATATTTTGCCTGAACGTCTCTGAATGAGACACCCACAGTGAAAGGATGGATCTTCAATGTAATATTTACAGTACTACAGTGTAGCTTCAGAACATTTTGGAAAAAAATTATGGAAATGGCAGTCAGATTTGTAAGTTATTTTTAATAGAGGTAATGTTCCTATAAGAAATTATTATAACATTTTAGCTGTCCAAAGGATGTACAATATGACATAGAAAAATAGTGATCCTACTTGGAAAAAGAAAAATCACTTTAAATGAGCATTTTTAGGTGTGATGGCCAGAATTATTCAGAGGATAAATGGGGGTCATAGGAGATGTCAGGGCCCTGAGGGCACTACTGGACCCTACTGTCCCTGCTAAGCCTCCCCCAGAGTCTTTGCCCATGGTCTCAGGACCCCTTTTCAGCTTCGCTAGGAGGTATTAGTCTGACTACTGCAGGCTGAAAAAAAAAAAAACCAATGCTCTCAGTTTAGAACAGAAATTTCAATACTCATATGCAGACCCAGGGTAAGCAACTGTAAAAAGGAGTCACAGTAGCTGTTTGTGATGGAGAACAATGAATAAAAGAGACAGGATATAGAAAAAAGAAAGCCCATAGAGTTGGGGTTTCCTGCATTGGGTAGCCCTATAATAAAAAGCTATCAAGAAATTATATTTTTGAAGTTTGAAGTTAAACTGGGTTTTCAAAACCACGGTAGAAACACTGTTTCAGTAATTCCTGGTCGGAGCAAATGGATAAGTTGTGATGGATAAACAGTCAGTTATTATGAAGAATATTGTGTGGTGTAGTTGAGAGCTTGTATTTTCCTCTTAGTAATGAACAGCTGTTTCCCAACAATGAAAAAAATATGAATTTGCAGATGCGTTTCTTCTTGGGGAACTGATGAAACAAAAATGCTTTTTTACCAAGGATATAAATTACAGGAATTTGGGTTTAGGTAGACGCTCCAAAAGCTAAAGATGGCATAACTAAAATGGCATAAACACATTTCTTCTGGAATGCCAAAGGACTTTTTGTTTTTTAGAGGACTGCTAATATTCCTTATTTAGTCTGCAGGGCCCTTAGAGTGAACTTTTTGCCAATGAAAGCCCGCCTGAACATTGGGAAAGCTGGGATGGAAACTGGCCAACAAGAAAAATTACATGGACAAGAAGAAAAACTGACTCAGATCGTCAGACAAGATAACCTATAAAACAGAAAGTAATTTTTAAAATTAATTACTTACTGTGTCATACTTTCAGTCTTTAAATTAAATCATCTGCCTCTTCAAAATGCTATGATATGTAGATTTAATGAAGACACAAGATGAATGTTAAAACAAATACAAAATCAAAACACTTTTCCTTTAAGTCAACAAAAATGTTTTTATTGAAAATTATAAGCATGACCAATCTTGCGAGAAATATGTGATGGGATTTGCTGGAACTTGCTTTGGCTCACAGAGCTGTTGAACACACCCACGCTTGGCGGGCCCCATCACTTCACCCCTTCGCACGGTTTGCCCTGCAGCGCTTCGCCCTTCTCCGGGCTGTCGGTGCCCGGCCCGCGGCGGTGCCCGGGTGTCTCTGAGCCACTAGGGGCCGCGGCAGACCTGCAGGAATAAAAATGAGTAATGAACTGGCATCGCAACAGACACGCCACCCTGAGAGGGACCATTAAATAATCAAGCCTGCCTTTTGGTGACAGCTGGCATCTCTGTACGGTCCCAGGGCACAGGCAGTTATTCCAATGCAGGGAACTCCGTAAATACGCATTTAATCTCGAACGTGCGTGACAGTTCTTTCGCAACTGAGCTGATCTCCTGACTCAGATACAGACTTGACAAATGAAATTACAAAAGATGAGCTAACCTTTCAGATGGTCACACATTTTGGAAGAATGCTATTCCCCAAACAGAACAGTACACACTGTGGTGCTACTGAAGCTTAATATTAAAATGGCATGCTTAAATGCTGTCCTTTAATTATAAAGGCATTCTAGAGGAAAAAAGCGTTTTCATTTAACACAGTTCTTGGCCTTTCTGTATTTCAGAATCATTTCAGGAGACAATTAATGTATTGTTTTTCCCAGATCATTAGCATAGTACAATATATTTAGTTTGTCAGATATGTAAAAAAAGGCACAGCACCTTTATGCAACAGGCACTTATGCCTCATTATCCTTGGTTTTATATGCTTGGTTATTCTTGCATTTGGAGAAAGGGTCATGGTTCATTATTTTGATCCTCTACTTTATTCACCAGGTATATTGCTCAACTCTGAAGTGTACATTTCCTTCCTATCTATAATGATTTAATAACACCTCTTTTTGTGTCTGGGAAGTGCGAGCCGCCCAGCCTGCCCTTTCTATCTGCACATTTCTGGCTGTAGAAGTTCAATTTGTTTCAAATGTTTAGACTCATTATTTCAATATTTAGACTCATTATATTTCATAGTAATGGATCATGAGGCAAATTTGAGAGAAGAGGCCTGGGCTGGGCGTCATTCACAGAGCGGCAATGTGAGAAGGCAAAAGGAAACTGAAGATGAACTACCCTGGTAGTGCCTATTTATGCTGACAGAGGTGAGACTGGACCCATGCCCATGTCCCTACCATTCAACCATTCCTACTGACAATCCCTACACTTGTTAGGAGTCCTGTGTGGGCCTGTATGGATAACAGCTACATGAACTGTAAAGTTGTCAAACCAAATTCATCCCTTATATAACTGCAAAGTCTCATTTAAAAAAAATTATCTTCATGCTTTATTATTTCAGTTGCATTAGATTTCTCAAGTAGAAGGTGCTGACAAGGCTCAGGTGAAAAGGATACTGTCACTATAGCATGAGTAGCCACGTGACCTCGAAACCCCAGAGTAATTGCAGCATTCTAAAAACTGGAGACGGAAAAGCTGCTGTGCTAAATCCCCTCATCTTAAATGCAAGGAAAGGGTAGAAGGTGTCCTTTCAGGGTGTGGTGATGAAGCTGTGCAGATTTGTCTACAGTTCTCTACCAAAGGCCAGTTCATGATAATGGAGTACAGCCATGTGCCTGAATAGCTGCATTTCTAAATCTTACAATAACCTTTCTGTACTTCTGCTGGTTGTAAGAACATGGGAAAAAGCAAAACTGGAACCATTGTTAAGAAAAATAACATTTTTCATGGGAGATTCTGACTACTTTTGTTTGGCAAACGAACATAATGATTAAAAATTTCTTAACAGTCAAATCTCAGGTGTGGGATTCAGCTCCAGATCATAGAGAGAGATATATATAGAGGCATCTAAATGGAGGGGCTTGGTTCAATTGCTTAGTTGCCATCTGAGGTGCTGCAAGGCATCCTGCCTGAGCTCCAGCTGCTTCTCCAGAAGGGCACAGATCTCCCAGATCTTCACATTATATCTGCCAGCCTTGTGCTTCTACACCCTAGAACATTGAATGCTTATGTTCAATCCCACTGGGAAATGTAGAGCTGTTTGACTCATTTTGAAAGAGGCATCTGAATCCCCCTCTAGAGTCCATTAGCTGTTTTGACTGGATTTCCACACACTTAAATGGGAACAAGACATGTAGACAGGGCATTAGAGTGCCTACAAGCTGGAACTGACTTCCCCCTATCCCTCCCCAAAGAGCTTAATGTTTGTCAAATGTAAAGACTCAATAAGAGGCATGTGAAGACATGGACATAAAAAGCTTCACTGAGCTTCTCAGCAGTTTGGTGTTCCAGTTTCACTTCATTTAGCAATCCTTTAAATCATTTTACTGTCAATAATGACACTCAGGAAACAGGTTGTTTCAGCAAATGTGGTTGATTCACAGGCAAACTTAAAGCCTAAACAAATCTAACAGATCTTTCAGTGGCTACTCTTTGGATCCAGTTCAGAAAATGTTCGGTATTCTTTAATGAAATTAGCATCTCTGTTTCAGACTTAAATTAGACAGGTTTAACAACTCATAAAAACAAACACAAAACCCATAAAAGCTCTACACAGCTCTACAGAGGATTGGCTCCTGCCAAATTCGGGAGCTTGACAGTCACAGCCACCCAGTCTAAGCTAACAGGCTCTGCCACTCAATAGGGTTTGGCAGAAAAAACTTCCTACCGCAGAGTTCAGATTCATGGCTTCCAGAGGGGCCATGGCTTGGCCTTGGACCTTGGATCACCACAAACTTGTGTATCTGGCAGTCACTGGTATGTGGCTGAGCTAGGTGACCACCACAGGACGTGCTCTGCTTGTCCTGCTTGGGCACTGTGGGATTGTGCCTTGCCAGGGAAGAGGACACTGTCCTTGCCTGCCTCACTGTCACTCTGCGCTCCTGGCTCACTGTTCCACAGTGTGTTCTATTGTGTCAAAGGATCTTCTGTGAAAACTGTAGAAAAACTAGCTAGGTAATAAAACAACAGTTGAAATTCAATGTAATTAAAGATGAAATTATACATGAGGAAAACTATTCCAATTTTATATGTACCAATGATGGCTGCCAAGATGATTTTTTACTACTCATAAAATTTGGGTGTTACGATGAAACTGTTTCTATCATAAGATTCTTATTTAGGCATTCTTTATCTCTCTAGCTAGAAGCTATCCTGTGAGACACAAATAGCAGCAGTTGAAAGCAAAAGCAACAAAAGCCCCAGTGCAATTGCTGTGTACCATTCTGTTGTGTGTGTGCGTGTTGCCCAGCCAGATGGCTGCATGTAGAGATTTAATGGTAACAGTGCTCAACATTCTGCCCCAGCCTGTAAACAGTCTGTGAAGAATTTATACTGCTGTGTCACTCAGTAAATTTCAAAGGGAATGCGCCGTGCTCTGGCATTCCTCATCTGGCACAGAGGAAAACGGCATGCAAGCATTCATTCACATCACTCTCTATCAGTCAGTTTGGGGTTTCCAAAGCATCTAACCTTGTAACATCATGGAAACAGTAGCACTTTCACTGCACAGAAAGGGTAAACAGAGAACATCTGAGTGGCTTAGCCTCTCTGAGAAGGAGCACCAGAACACTTGCTTCCTTTTAAATACAGCAACACAAATACTGTGAAAACTTGAAATCTAGTCCTCGTCGGCGTTTTGCTGTAGATGTACATCAGGCTTTGGCTTTATTCTGCTTGCCACGCTCCAGACATGGGAAGAAGGTAGCTCCTTTTAGGGATAAATAAAACTGTAACAAGCACATCTAATCACATTGAGTGTTCACAGAAGCACAGCCTGGTAAGAATGTTTTCTTTCGCCTGGCATCGCCTCTCTACTTGGGATAGTATCCACGGGTTCAGAAGAAAACAATATGGATTCAAATTTGGATTGACGAAAAGCTTCTGGTTTTTCCTACCATTTATTACTGTTATTCTGTTTCATTGTATATCTGTGCTTACTGCCTCTTGGGCCACAAAAATTGGCATAATATGCATCAGCATAATATTGCATATTATGCTATTGAATGAGAAACAAAGATAACAAGAGTCATGCTTGAAAAGAAACCAGAGATCAGAGGAGAAAATCCAGGATACACAGTGAGGGATTTCAGTTTAAATTTAGGAAAAAGGAAGGGGGATTTGAGTTACTATTTATGTTCTTACAGAAAAGAATAAAAAGGTTTATTTCCCTTTATGTGGAATGGTTTTAAACGCTGCAGAGCAAGTGAAGTTGGTGTACTAAGAATACAGACCAATAGCTTTAACTTACTGACAGCAATTTATGTGTGTGTTTTGCTTTGTTTTCCCTTCAGTCACCTCTCAAAAGCAATAACAACCGAAACCGCCTATTCATCACCTTCTCTTTGATCTTCACTCTTGATAACAACTACTTTGCATCTTCATTCAAATCACTCCACCCCATTCCTTGCAGTAATATTAACGAGAAACTTCCTGTTCATGGAGGCCTTTCTGCAATAAATCCAATTACTGCCACTCCAGGGAGGGGTTCAACAGACAACAAATGCAGCAGGAAAAGCAGTTTGATGTTATAGATGGATTTTTAAAAGCTGTTCAGAGTCCTCAAGATTCTGAGGCAGGCAAGGCAACTGCTATAGGTTGGAATAGATAACTGCATTTTTTTAGGTCCCCCAAGATCTTTCTACAGGATGAAAACATTCTGTGTCAGTTCTTAGATAGTATGGATTGGAAAAATGTGCTTTGCAAAATAAAGACCTTGGAGATACATTGTAATTCATGAAGGACATGAACATCAATTCAAATTTCAAAAAATGTAGTGAAAAATAAGCCACTGAAAAACATGCTCTTTCTAGACAGCCAGAAAACCCTTTGTAAATCACAGAATCACATTGAGTCTAACTCCTGGCCCTGCACAGGACCATCCTGAAGAGTCACACCATGTGCCTGAGAACATTGTCCAAATATGCTTCTTGAACTCTGTCAGGCTGGTGCTGTGACCGCTTCCCTGGGGAGCCTGTTCAGTGCCCAACCACCCTCTGGGTGAAGAACCTTTTCCTAGTATCCAACCTAAACCTCCCCTGACACAGATTCAGGCCATTCCCTCGGGTCCTGTCACTGGTCACCACAGAGAAGAGATCAGTGCCTGCCCCTCCTCTTCCCCTCACACAGAAGTTGCAGACTGCAATGAGGTCTGTCCTCAGTCTTCTCCAGGCTGAACACACCAAGTGACCTCAGCCACTCCTTGTATGGCTTCCCCTCAAGGCCCTTCACCATCTTCGTTGCCCTCCTTTGGACACTCTCCAATAGTTTAATGTCTGTCTTACACTGTGGCACCCAGACCTGCCCCCAGCACTCGAGGTGAGGCCGCCCCAGTGCAGAGCAGAGCGGGACAATCCCCTCCCTTGCCCGGCTGGCGATGCTGTGCCTGATGCCCCCCAGGACACGCTTGGCCCTCCTGGCTGCCAGGGCACTGCTGACTCGTGTCCAACTTGCCATCGGCCAGGACCCCCAGGTCCCTTTCCGCAGTGCTGCTCTCCAGCATCTCACTCCCCAGTCTGTCCACACATCCAGGGCTGCCCCATCCCAGGTGCAGAATCTGGCAGTTGCCCTTGCTAAACTTCATCTGGTTGGTGATTGCCCAGCCCTCTCATTTGTCCAGGTCTCTCTGCACGGCCTCCCTGCCTTCAAGGGAGTCAGCAGCTCCTCCCAGTTAATCCTATGATAAACATAGCAAATTGCATCTTTGAAATGAATTACAGGCTAGCTGTGTTGTGAACTATCAAATCACATCTCTACTGTACAAAGCATGTATCCAAGGTGTTCAGGCAAATGGTTTCTTGTAGTACCTGGTCTCAAACCCTGCTCGTGCACAAAAAGAAGGGATTCGATGCATTTCCCTGGTTTTCAGCAGCTGGGCACCACACTACAAGGGGGTGTGGAGGAGCATGGGTTCACAGAGACTCTTCTGCACTTCTGCCAGGAAGCAGCTGTACTCAAAGTATTAAAACTCTTGTGAACAGGTAAGTTAACTATGAGCTGCAAATTTTTATAGGTCTCCACTGTAAATTTATCACCATTTCTGTTGTCTCTAGCAGCTTAAATGTGCAAGTAGCATTCACAGTGTATTACTTTTGAAGTATCTCAGTAGTCTCATTCGACATTCCTGTGTTGGGTTAACTTTTTCCTGTTAAAGAGAGAGAAGCTGCCCTGGAAACCTTGAAGCTTGATCTCCTTGCACATTCTGAGGTCTAGGATTAACCTTAACAAGGTGTAAATTTTGCTCCAATAATGGTTTAGATTTACTTCAAAATAAATTTCTTGGATTTACCTCATGATTTTCTTAAGGAGACCCTTATCTGAACATAAGCTCATGTTTTATTATCCTGATCACTTAGCCACATCATTTCGCCTCTGCAGCATGTGAATACAGAAACAAAAAGGAAAAGAGAAAGTAAAAAGAAAAAAGAAAGAAAAAAAGGAGGGAGAACAGATTTTTCTGTTTGACAAGAGCTTTTCAGTGCACAGTAAAGACATAAAAGCTGTGTTTGTCATATACATCTGCTTGCCTTTACAGACCTTTCCACTGACTCAAGGTCTAATTTTGGGACTTAGAAGGAGATGAGAACTGGTAATATATACATTCCTCTCTTTTCCTGAGTTTCAAAATACAAAAAAACCAAATTTTTTTTTTTCTTAGATAATGGATGTTTCAAACCCAGTGGCATATGCTGGTTTGTTTTTAAATAATTTTACAAGTATTTATGCACTTATTTAGTAAGTTGACATTTTGGTATTCCAAGAGCTTCAGATTAGAGCCATAAAGTTGCACTGTGTTTGCTAAGATACCACAGTAGTTTTTTATCTCATTTGCCACTTATAATATCCATAGTACAGCTACATACTAGGATATGTAGATTGATATATTGAAGCTCTACATCTATTGAAGTGTCATCATTCCCGAATGTTTAAATGGATGCCTGCCTTGATGTCCCATTTAGTGACATTAATTGATTTCATTAGTATTCTGCAAAGGCTTCTCTGTGTAATGGTGGCAGACAAACAAACTCTTCCTACAGATACACATAAACATTATGGAAAAAGACTCACTAGCAATTTGACTCAAAGAACACTGAATAAAGAGATTCAAATCATCTAGAAACTCTAGCATTACAGTAAATACATGCAGTTGCACTAGCAATACGGGGTTTATCTTTTTATCAGGAAGACAGTTTAGGAGTGGGTGAAACAGTAATATTCAGGGGACTGAGGACTAGACAGAAGATAAGAAAAATCCTCAATGGCTCCTTTGCCTTGTACTTTGAAGAACAGTTTAGGTTATCACCACGTGAATATAATACACTGGTGTTGTTATTAACAACGCTTCCAATTTATAGTCACTTTGCACTGAAAAAAGATCTTCTTTCATAAGTTACTAACAAATTATTGATAGTAAGTGTATGGTTGAGTAGATCTCCATTTAACAAGCTGCTCAGCAAGTTTGCAAACACCTCAGTATACATAAACTGATTTTACCCTTAACTCAGGCAGTCAGAGAGTATTCAGGATTATTTTGTTGGATCATTTTCACTGGGAGGAAAACACCTGCTCTATCTCTGCACATCCTGGTTGTGCAAATCATCTACCCAAAGTCCTGTTTCTTGAATACAATAATAATACACAACAGCAGAAGGGTAACCTCCACATTCAGAAGCCTAAGCTCTTTTTCCAGATAGGTCTGAGTTCAACATTTTTGATCCATGTTGAATTACAAGTATGGATTTCACTGGAGTATTCTTGTAGTTGAATATAGGCATGAAAACAATTTGATGCTTACTGTTTTTTGTTAAATGAGAAGTATATCATTCTAAGAGAGCAATAACAGAGAATTATATGTCATTAGGTAATGTGAATTAAAAATCCAGTAAAAGATTTGAAGTGGGCTGTAAGCCAGCGACTAAGACTTGCTCTTTCTTTTGGGTTCCCCTTCAGAGCACAGTACTAGAGCTCTCCAATGCTCTTTCAAATCTCCTGGTTGCTTTCATACACCTATGCAGTGTGATTCTCATGCAACCAAATGAATTCCCCCTCCCTGTTCTAAAAGTCACTCTGGTCTGATCATCCACTGGAGTGGAGCTGAAGCCTCCCACAACTAGGTCAATACTTTACCTTCATGACACAAATCAAGGGCCTAGTCAAAAGTATTTTCCCAGTTCAAAGTTATTGCAAGTATGTTGCTGGCTCAACCATGCACTAGTAGGCTTTGCCTCTCTGTGCAAGCGGTATCTGCAGCTGTCTCATCCTTTTCATCAGTTTCTCCTACTCTCCCTCCTAGTCACTGATGCCGGTGATTATTGGGTCTGGATGCTGCAAGTTCCAATTTAAAATTTTGCTTTAACATCAGACTACGCTTAGTTGGCATTTTCCTAATCTCCTACTCAATCTCTCCACACATTTGCCTTCCTCATAGCCTGTTTTGTTCCACCCTTGGCCCTCACTGTTGCTTCCACCTTCACCTTGCACCAGCAAGGTATCACCACAGCCCACGCTGGAGCCATAATTAGGTTTCCCAGGTAAGAAGGTCATTTGGTAGGTCCTTTCCTGGTTCCCTCTTTTGTCATTTTCTGGGCATGGAGCCAGGACCTGGGCGGTTTGCCAGCACACATGCTGCTCTTCCACCCCACCCTGGACCTCGTATGTTCGTGCCTGCCTCACCTCTGGAGCCGTGCCGGGGGCCGCGCCCCTCTCTACACCCCTGCTGGGGAGCCACTCCTGGTCCTGGCCACAGCACCTCTGTCGGCCCTGCCTGGGAAGCCATGCCCGGAGCTGGGCTCCTCCACACACCCTTGGCCCTGTGCTTCCCTGCCGGCTTCCTCCATGCATTTTCCCAGCAGTGGAACACAGCTTGGGTCCATCGAGGTGCAGTGCTCGATGCGTTGAATTTTGAAGGCAAACAAAACAGATATACAGATACGTTTATAACTTATTCTGCTCGAGAAAAGGAGAGAACACAGGCTGCATCTATCAGACATCTAACAAGTTATGGATTTTTAATTGATTTGTAGGTTTACAGTGATACACCATCCCCAGACATATCAGGCTCCTCCACAGGTATGTCTGCTGGCACAGGGGCTCCTCTCCTCTCGCAGCAGCTCTTGCAGCAGCAGAACATGATCAGCCCTTGCACTGGGTCTGGCTGGGATGGAGTTAACTTTCTTCATCGCCTACTGTGTTTTGTGTTTGGGGCTGAGACAGTGTTAGTAACACAGTGTTAGTGTTTTGGATGTTGCTGAGCAGTGTTTGCACAGCCCCAGGGTCACTTTTTTTTTTTTTTTTTTTGCCTCACCAGCAAATAATCTGGGGGTGCACAGGAAGCTGGGAGGGGGCACAACCAGGACAGATGACCCAGATTGACTGAAGGGATTTTCCATTGTGCTCAACTGTGAAATCAATGGGAAAGAGAGATGTTCGTGGTTAAAGCATTTGTCATCACAAGTAACTGTTACGTGTGGTGAGATCCTGCTTCCTGGGAAGTAGCTGGACACCTTCTGCCAATGGGAAGTAGTGAATTAATTCCTCATTCTGCTTTGCTTCCACAAATAGCTTTTCTTCACCTATTAAACTCTTTATCTCAATCCGAGTTCTCAGCTTTTGCTCTTCCAAGTCTCTCCCCTATCCCTCTTGGGAGAAGTGAGCAAGGGGTTAGGCGGAGGCTCAAGGTCAGCCACTACAGCACACAAACTACTTTTGCCTTGGCTGACAAAGTCTTTTTGTTTTCCTGAATGAATAGGGATCTGTTCTTTGCCACCAGGGCTGACGGAAAGCAGGTACACGTGGCACCATCGGGACATGGAGGAAGAACTGGTTTTGCCTCTCATCTTGAACGAGGAGGTGTTTGAATGAAAAAGTATTTCTGGTACTCCGACTTAATCATCCATGACAAGGGTTAATTGCAAAAGCAAAGAATTATTTCTGCCTCCTTTTTGAGCGTCTTCTACCAAGCATCACAGTTCCAAGGAAATTAAGGAGAGAGGAAAAATTTTTGCTGTTCTGGGTAGCAGGACTCAGCTCCTCCTTAGAAACTGTCTGCTTTTACATTACCAATCTTCTCATCCCCATCCCCTGGACAGCATATCCAGCTCCTAACAAGACAATGAAATCTAAGATCACACAAAATGTAGATGCTATTACCAGAGGCTGTCCATACAGGGGAGAGAAGTTAAGGGTGATAGACAGTTCCTAACTGCCTCCATATTAATTATTTGTCCAGCTGGGAGCTGCTGGCAGCTGCTGCTGTTGTTGAGTAACAGTGTGTCACCCAGGTGATGCAACATGTCACTTTTCAATGTGCTACAACACTTAGGTAGTCCATTCTGCCAGATTACGGTAGTCAGTCCTGTAAGTGCCATTTTCTGTTTCCTGGGGCAGCAACTGATCCCCAAAACAGGCTGTCAGGTGTCCCAGTGTTGCAAAATGTGGAATATATAAAATTTTCTTAAGAAAGGATGTTCTTTGATGTTTGATCTTTGTGTAATTTTAAGTCTAATCAGCAAGAAAGGAAATTTAATCCATGAAACAGATAGCAGCTAACAAGCTCTAAGGGATGTCTGGGTGTCAGAAGGACAAATTAGTTGTTGGTAGGACTGCATTGTTAAGGTTTAGGGCTTGACAAGCTTCAATGATCTCAGATCCAGGGGGAGATTACTAAAGCATGGGAAGAAGAGTGTACCACTGATAGTGGACACAAAGAATGCAGAATCCATGGGCTACCAGGAAATTTAGCAGAACTGACAAGATAAGGAAAAATTAATAAAGCCAACTCAGCAACTGTGCTGAATCAGCTTCAAATGGGGAAAGGTGATTCTGGTAGTGAGAGACTGTGACCACAGCTCAGGGCCCACTGACTCCCGCAGCCCACAACTCAGGAGACGAGAAGAGAATGACTGGAAATCATTAACCAATAGAAGATTAGCACCACTATATAAGGATCTCTATACTGCAATAAGTCTGGTATACAAGGGCTTGCAGGGTAGGCAAGTCATTGCAAATTAGCCCACGAGAGTAGATAGAATTTCCATTCTATATATGGCACAAAATCATTATTGTGCAATTTCACTGATTTGGCAATGTCTGTTGCCATGCTGATCCTGTGGCAACATTTCCACCATCAAATCCAAACGAGTACATAGATGTGTTTGTTTACTGAACATGTACATCTCATAAATCCCCTTGCCTTTAAAGCCAAGCCATTACTAAGGCTTTGTCCTCTTGGTTCTGTATTTTTCTTTTGTTCTTAAGGAAGAAGCTTCTATGTAGACCTTGTAAGCTTGTAAATAAAACAAGAAGTTAAGACTGATTAAGTTACTTTGACATCTCTTGTGCCATCAAAGTTACTTTTACTAGCATTTTTGTGCTAGTAATTAAAGAAATCAGAGTCATCCTAACTTTATAGTGTTATAAAACTTGTGTGTGATTCTTTCATCTGATGAAATAGACCAGTATAAGGCAAAATTTATGGATGGTATTACAGGAAAATGAGAACATATATAAATTTTTTAGCATGTCACTGGTTGCTGTACCAAAAAAAAATCAGAAAATGCCACAGTTATATCAATATAACGTGACTATATACTTGAATATAACTGTAATTTTTATATATATGTTTGTGTGTGTGTGTGTGTGTGTGTGTGTGTAGCCTCTAATGCCTTCCCTGTGGAGTATTGGTACAATTTCTCAGTTTTTTATTATTCCTCATGAAAAAATAAGTACTGGATTTCATAGCACAGTCACTTTCTAATGCACAGAAATGTCACGTTCTTTTCAGTATGAAATACAAAGTCAGTATGGTCCATTAACAAAGTGATAATTTGCAAGACACCTACCAATGTAGTTACTTCAATTAGAACAGGAAAAACTTCTTAATTCTGCATCCCTCCAGGAGCTGGGGTTTTACTCAGCCTGCACCAAATATTTTTAAATACAGGTTGACACAATTAGAACAATTCAAGCACAGATTTACCCAGGAGGAGAGAACCAAAGGGGCTGAAGTTACCCTGCTAACATTACAAGCTATCATCTCCAGTGCTCCCCGCTAAAGAGCTCTGCAGAGCACACAGTTCTCCCTTACAGGCTTACACAGACCAACTGTTCATAATTGGCTGGATTAGGCACCACAAAAAAGGTAGCCAGGATGTTGTGGGGATGAAAGCTAGGAATGGAACAGCAGAGCTAGTTTACAGGAGAGCTGCTTTTTTAGCAGAAAATCTCATAGCACAGGAATGGGGTAGGCTAAATAAAAGAAAAAGCATTTAATTTTGCATCATTGTTTCTGATGTACTGAAGTAGCTTCTATTTCCCTACCTACTTAAATCCTCTTCTTTTACTGCCAGGTGCACTGGAGAGAGTCCTTTGTTTTCAGCCACTCTGTACTGATCCAGTTCTTTCAATTTAATCCTGTTATTAATATGCAGAGTTGCTACTTCAGTTTTTAGTATGTTTAAGTCCTTCCAAGCTGACCTCTTTAGCTTTTGCACCTTTGTTGCCAAACAAGGTTTGTCTGGGGAACTTGTAACACACAGTTCTCAGCAAAGAGCGAAAGCAAGGCAGCCTCCTCTCCCTCATGCACCTCCTGGTAATGTTCTATCTTCTCAAACATGTGTTACTCTTAAGCAGATTTATAGGTAGAAATAGAAACTGAATTAGATAATGGAAGTGTAGAGTTTAACTCCAGGGTTTGTAAATCTGACTCAGGTGCTAGTTCCTTCCTTTCACAGAGCTCCCTCTCTCTCCTCCTTCAAGACCTCCATACCAGTTGCACGTGCAAATCAATGAACTGTGAAGCCAGTTAAGTATTTAGCATAAATTCACCAAGGAAAAAAGAGAACACAAATCTTCTGGCTTCATCTCTCCCATTAGTGCCAGCAAAGTCCCCTGTGTTACATGTTGGTCACAGTCAGGTAATGCACACCCACTATTTCCTTAGTTCCCCACATTAAGATGAGGACTGGAACCACACCTGGCTACACAGTAAATTTTCAGTGGTTTCATTTGGATAGCCATTCATTTCCATCTCTGAAAACAGGGCCTGAAAGTTTCTATCAGACTTTCCAACTGCAACTCCATTGCACTCTGTGTTATAAATAGTACAAGAAGGCTGTTGTGATACGGGGTCCAGCACTGAGGAGCTCTGCAAAAGTGACAGTGCAAAGCAAGTTTCAGAGTTGTCACTGAAATAGAGCGATAACATCCTGCTGGACTTTATTTACTATATTACACATATTAATTAAAGAGCTAATAATCCTGTGGAAGGAAAAAAGCATATGTATTTCCTGATGTTACTTGAATCAGAATTATTAAAGACAGTTATCACTAAGGATTTATCTATACTGTTTACATATTTAATTTATAAGATAGAAGGGGAAAAACCTAATTTACAAAAAGATTCTGTTCAAAATATAACCTGTATTTATACAATATCATTTCTCATTAAGCATTGGGTATCCATTTCTCAAGGAATTTAATTAAGTATACTTGATGAGAGAGTGAACAGAAGTAATTGACAAGACTCATTAAATTCCCCTTAAAACATACAGCTATGGACTTCAGTGGGAGTTAAATCAAACCCTAAATTAAGAGTCAGATTGCTTCAAGATTAAAACAACTTGTTTCAAAGCCTGGGGACAGTTTGTTCAATTTTATACTCTATTGGTATTCTTCTTTTATTAAGTGCACAAACAGGCAGGATGAGATTCCTCTCACCTAACTTTAGAGGTGTACAGTTTACAATTTGGAGCTAGTCATGCCAGACTCCCTTTATACTCAATGGAGAGAAACAGCCTCTTTTAAGGCATGATTCATCTGACCTATTTAAATGTCTACTTTAGAATGAGATAAATTGTGTACTATAACCATTTGGTCTTCTTCATTGAAAATAGAAGTAATTAGGCTAATTCATTTAAAGGGATCTGTCTGCAGCACAAGTGTTTACATTTAGTAAAATGATTACTTTCTTTGGCAGATGAAGGTATTTAGACTCATCATCAATGTATGTAAAAGAGGATAAGCTAGTCAGTTGAACCGAAGCACAAGTGTATATTTTACCTGATCTTCCAGGTGGAACTTTCTTGCTATACACAGAGCAAAGGTAAAATATTTTTTACTCAGTAATACCCTTTATTCTTCTGATCTACTATATTCATAGCTGACCAGCATCAATAGTAACTGGTATTTAAAGGAAGGATGTGAATGGGCTAGTCCTCCCCCTCCACTGTTAAGGGTGTTTATGCAAACACAATAAAGTAAGGATTTCGCGTTATTCTTATGATCCTCTTGCAATAAAAGGGTTCTTGGAGTTAAGTGCTAAAAATGATCACAGAATTATCTGTCATATAATTAAGTTCAAGACAATCTGCTGCTTAGCTGGAATGAAAGGCATTTTCACGCCACAATTTATATTAATTTCCCCTGGCATATTCACAGAGGCATTCTGATTTAGCTATATCATAGTTGCTGTACCTTGTTCTCCAAAACAGAGCATGTAAATAAAGCCAGAGTTTTCTCTGGGGCATTAATAATTGCACTTGCTTCAAGGTTTAAACAGAGTATGATATGGTTTTAGCTCAAAAACAATTTTACTAAAGATATCATTAGATTTTCTATTATGCAACTTTATTACAGATTGTGAATTTTTTAATTGGGTTTCATTTATTTTAATTTTCTTAATTAAATGAAAATTGAAGTAATATTTTTTGTAAAATTTATTACCTTTCTCCTCCACCCAGCACTGGAAATCATTAAATTCTAAGGACACCAATCACAGTTACTAGTAGTGACTATTTCTGATAATCTGGTTATTAGTCTCCAGTAACAGATGACCTGATAGATACGATGAAACAAACTTCCTCGTGATGGCTTACATTTACATCTTGCAGTCAGTACACAGAAGCATTCTGTGTCTCTGCAAATGTTTGTTTTGAAGAGTTAAATGTGACATATACGCTATAAACCACTTGGAATCACAGAAGCATAAGGTAATCTAGATGGACTCTGGGACCTTGTCAGGTTGAATCCCCTCTCAAAGCAGTGCTAACTCTGATGTTAGATGCTCAGTGCCTTCCCCAGTTTTACATATCTGCAGCTTTCCTAGGCAACCTGTTATAGTGTTGGATCAGCCATGATTGGAAGTGTTAAAGGTCAGGCAGGCTGAGGTTTTGAGCAACTTGATCTAGTGAAAGATGTCCCTGCCCATGGCTGGAAATGGTCTTTAAAAGTCTCTTTCAACCCAAATAAATCCGGGATATATATTTTTTTAATAATGGTGAATAAGAATTTTTTCATGGAATTTATGTCTTTATGTCATTATTACTTGTCCTTTTGTGTTGGACTTCCAAGGAGATCTGTATCCATCCACTAAAATGTTGTACACAAGTAAATCCTCTTAACCTTTTCTTCAGACTGAACAAACCCATTTGTCTCAGCCTCTACTCACGTGTCACAGGCTGCAGCCCCCTGGTCAGCTTTATGCTCCTCTACTGGACTTGTCCCCATATGCTAATGTTTCTTGTATTGGGAGCCCAAAACTGGACACAACATTCCAGACGCAGCCTCTTGAGTTCACAAGGAAGTCACTTTCCCTGGCCTGCTGGCTACACTCTTAATAATGCAGCCCAGCATGCAGTTAGGCTTTGTTGCTGCAAGGGCACATTGCTGGCTCATGTTTGGCTTGTTCACCATGACTCCCAGGTCCTTTCCCAAAAGACTCTGTTCTAGCCTGTCAAATTATATGGTGGCATTGTATCACAAAGCTTTAGATGAAGCTTTACTTGCCTTTTTTTAACTGGCTTTTTTGTTTGGTTGGCTGGTTTTTTAAATTTGCCTTTTTGAACTTCAAGAAGTTTCTGTCAGGCTATTTCTCAAGCCCGTTGAGATCCCCCTGAATAACTGCCCTGCCCTCCGGCATGCCATCTTTTCCCCACAATTTAATGTCACCTGCTAATGAGGATGCATTCCATTTCATCATTCAGGTCGTTAGTGAAGAAATTAAATACCACCAGGGCCACAATCTAATGCAGAAGAGTACCACTCCTAAGTGGCTACCAGTTAGACTTTCAGCTACTAACCAGAGGTCTTTGAGCTAGGTGGTCCAATCATTTGTTTCATCAACCTCATAGCCAGCCCATCTGGTCCATATCTCTCAAACATGGTTACAAAAATACAACCAAACATGGTCTTGATCGTCTTGCTAAAGTCAAAATAGCCAATATCAATTGCTTGCCTTTCTTCCCCAAAGCAGTCATCATTGAAGGCAGCCAGGTATCTGTGGTAAAGACTTGCTGGCTGCTCTAAAATTTTATTAGGGTTTGGGGTTATTTTTGTGAAAAAACAAATATATCACCTTACGCAACTATAGCAGTTCCAGGGACTATAGATGGCTTTATGATTGTGTTCTGGTTTAACCCCATCAGCAAGTAAGCTGACTCCCAGAGGCACAGAATCAGAAGAATAAAAGTGAGAAAAACTAGTGGGCTGAGATAAAAACAGTTTAATGGGACAGAAGAGGAAGTAAATAATAAAAGTGTTAATTACCATAGTAATAGGAATTAGAATATACAACTGATACACAGTGCAGCTGCTCACCACTTGCAAGTGATGCCCAGCCATTTGGCAAAAGCAGCCCCTGTCCGGCTTTTGCCAGAATTTATATACAGCATGATGTCATGTGGTACTGAATATCCCTTTGGTCTTTGGGGTCAGCTGCCCTGGTTCTGTCTCCTCCCAACTTCTTGTGCCCCTCCAGCCTTCTTGCTGGCAGGGAACGAGAAGCTGAAAAGTCCTTGACTTGGCAGAAACACTTAGAAACCTAAAGACATCAGTGTCATCAACATGTTATCATACTAAATCCAAAGCACAACAAGATATCTATCTATCCCAGCCAAAACCAGGTCAGGTGCAGCAGTCAGATTTGGGCTGGCTTTTATGTAACAACTCATGCAGAGGGAAGCACAGCGACTTTTGAGCTATGTCTTCACTGTCATACAAGATTTGACTTGAATTTGCATGCCTTACCTATGTTTCCCATGTGCTGGTTCACATAAATCTGAATTTAGCACAAGCATGAAAGCTGGCCTGATAAGAAATTACGGTACAACTCGAGAAGTTTTGAGTTTGGATCTAATTCCTGAAAGCAGCTGGGATGCAAAAATGCACAGGTCATTTGGATTGGTCTACTCCCAATCCTACAAAGTTGTCCCATCACACAGAGCAGCCTCATCTATCCATCTGCATGCTCTCATATCGTGACACCACTCTGCTTCGACTCTGACACCCCTCTTTTAGCTGCTGCTGGTGAACTGCAAAATTTTTAAGACTCTGACAATGAAGAACAGTCTGGCATCAAGAGGGGATCTGTTGGCTCCTAAGGATTCAACTTTTAGTTGTAAATATCCAAAAACTATTTGAGGACAGTCACTCCAACAAAATCTCATGGCAGCTGGTCATGATCACATTAGCAGAACAGCTGATCAGAAGGCATAAAAGAAGATAAATCCTCAGGAACTTCTTATCTAAGCCAAGGAGCCCTCTGCAGCCACATGAATCACATATTCCTTATTACAGCCGGTTCTATTAGATCAATTTGATGGCCCCTCATTCTTGTACTTGAAGAAATGCCGAAGTTAATTCCTTTCCACCATTTCCATACCACATAGAAATATAGACTATATAGAACTCCATATTCTAATTCCCTCATTTATATGGAGAATATATATGAATTTATATTCAGAATATATATTCAGAAATCTATGTTCATATGGTATAGGAATATGTAACATAATCTATGTTCCATACAGAATTCCATATTCACATAGAAGCTGTAAGAAAACTATGGATTTTTTCCTTTTTTAATAAATTCCAATATTTGGGTTCCTTTTCCGATGTTTTTGCAAGTTATGCATGTCATAAAGACCTTGAATCCAAATGATAGTAGTCAGCTCAGAGTCCATTGCTTACTGGTGAAAGCTGTGCTTGCATGTGAAGCCAGGATTTTTTTCCTAGTCATTCTGTCTTACAAAAGCCTCTTGTGGTCCCTCACAGTATGCCTTTGTCTTTATTACCCTGAATATCTTCCTATCACAAACTTTCCCACCACACCAGCAAACTTGCTCACCTCACTGCTCACTTCTTTTCCAGGTCACCTAAGAGCATCCACCGAGCTTTGGGAAAATCAGTGGTTACCAGTGGTTGTGACCAGTTGTTACCGGTGACCTTCTTCCACTATAATAAGTAGCCTGTCCTCTTACCCTCTGTTTCCCAAGTTGTAACCTGTTATTTACCCATAAATTGACTTTTTACTTAATCTCATGGCTACTAAGTTTCCTTGGAAGCTGTTGATGATGGTACTATGAAATGTCTTCAAAAGTACGAGCAGATTGCATCAACTTGGCTTTGTCCAAATATTTGCTGCCATCCTTCAAAAAGAGCACTGTAAAGTAGGAGTTTCATTTTTAGAAGCCACACTGAGTCTTCCATAGTGCTTCTTTTATATACCAGTCATTGATCAGCCTTACAGACTCTCTGATGATCTTCTTGAGGTGCTGATGTGCTTAGTCCTCATTTAGAGATCTTCAGCAAGTTGCTCCTCCCAGGTCTTTTTTTTTTTTTTTCAATATGTTATCAGCCAGGATTTAGGAATTTTTCTATTTTCCTCATTTGGATATGAGTACAGTGTTTTGAAGGTTGCCTTCTTGCTTCTGATGACATCTCTTCCTTATTGTTTAGTCATGCCTGCTTCTTTGTACCTTTACTCCAGTCTGTCTTAATAGGTTGCATGCACTGGCATATGACCTAAATATATTAAATGTATAATTCTGCCGTGTCCCAGGTATTGGCCTCTGGTGATTATGTTTATGCACATATTAGTTAAGGAGGAAGAGAAGGTTGCCTAATTTCTGCCAAGAGAGCAGATGTTATATGCAGTACTGGCCAACCTATGGCTCTGACAGTCAAGACATCAGACCTATAATAAAGAAGAAACCCTGCATAATTTCAACCAAACATATTCACCCTCCCATTCTCACCAGTGGTTTTATACTCCAGAGCTGTAAAGGCAACAATCTGCTTCGTATCCCTCTCCGGGCCGCAGCCCTCTGCAGCAACCCTCTACAAGTCCAGTCTGTCTTGCCCTGTGAGGGATCCTACTCACAATATTCTCTTCTCTCCAGTCCAGAAAAAGTGCAGTCCCAATGAGTATTACAAAAGAAATTAGTGATTAACTGAATCCTAAAAATAAGGGAAGAAGAAGGACAGACAGCCACTCAATAAGGAAAAAGCAAAACAAAGGGGTGTCATGGAGTCATTTTCCAAAGCAGCACCAAACACACAGACAGCAATGTCATGAAGTGCCAGGGTCAGACTGCAGTCACTATTTCAGAGACCTCTCTCATGACCACCTTTCCTTGCTGCTATGCAATGCTAATATGCTTTTGGGACATCGCTCTTACCTTTCTTCTGGTGGGCAAAAACCAGCTCATATTTTGCTGTGATGCCCTTATGTCATGCTAAGGGATCAACAAGCCTATTTCAGCAGAAACAACCCTGCACAGGAAACTAATTGAGGAGTCCATATTGACAGTGTAGGGGGCAGGAAGGCCTTGGAGCAAGAGGCAGCAGCAGCAAGCAGTACTTGTAAGGTGAGGAAATGTGCTGTGTAGGCAGAGCAGAGTCTAAAAGTGGGGGAAGGGAGCAGCCCACACTCCAGGGATGGGGAGGAAAAAAGAAGCAGGTGAATGACAGACTCATCAAGAGGAAGTGCTGGAGGAGATTGTGAAAAGGAGTAGTCTGCAGCCACACAGGCTGCAAGATGTGACTTGTGAATGCAGTGTACCTTGAAGACTGGCTGTCCCTGTGGGAGCAGATCTGCTGCCTGTGGTGTTTACAGGGTGGTCAGTGATGGTCTACGTTCTGCAGCCTGCTCAGCCTGGTCTTGGCTCCCTCCTCGCCTCACAAGAGGCTGCATAGCGCACGAACAGCTACAAAAACACAAACAGCATTTGGATGCTGATGTCCAGGCAATCTTCAAAATGCACCACTTCACAGCTGAAATGCCTAAAAGAAAGTCCAAACCTCTTTAGAAATGGGAGTTGAGGGCCCAGTGAAAGATCCTGGAGGACACCCACTGCTCAGTGGAAATGCTGACCTGTGGTAGTGGGAACCATATACTGCAAGCCTCCATGTCCCCTGAAACTCAGATGGATCTCCAGATGTTAACACACTTCAATAAATAATGACTATTAGAATAAACTGAGGTATAAACAATGGGCTTGTTAAACAGAAGAGAGGCACTGCTCTTGTCCTTACGAGTAGTATGATCCAAGTATTTTTCAACTAGCCTAGTGTTAGAAATATTTATTTGAAAAACAATAAGCAGATTTAGTACATTTTAAATGAAAGACGCTTCATATTTATTCTTTGCCTTGCCATGAAGCCATTCTCGCTTAACACAGGGAGTTAATTAAACCAGCCTTCACTAATCTGGCTGACAATTTACACAGTAATTAGTGCAACAAGAACAGACAAGACCTTACAGTTCTTTCAAGCCTCAAGGCTGATACGAGCCTCAAGGCCAATTGCTACAAGATTTAACCAACCCTTCTGCACATTCCTACTCCCTAGGTACAGACCAACTTTTAGAATCAATCCTTCTAGCTTTCCAGAACCCCACACTTTGAATTCCTCCACTGAGAATAAGTGGAGCTAGCACCACCCATTAGTACAGCAGTATTTGTGAAATGCAATTTTTGAAGAATTTGCCCTATAATTAAGGTGTGTGTGTCAGCATCCTCTTTAGTGGCATTGGCAATTAACATTACTAATGATGTCTCATGTCTGCAGCCTCTCACATGCTATTTTGGCCCTCTGTTTCAAGTTTTTAAACCGGAAAACACTACTTATTTACAAGAAACACTTCCGTATCTTCCTGGAACAGCTGTTAGCTAAAAACCATGGAAAAAATTTAAAGCATGTATCTTATCTTAGGTTTATGGAGCAGAATTTAAAGCACGTAAGGTGCGAGAGACTCTAACAGTGGTATACAGGCAGTGTTTTCTTGCCATCATGATCCATATATGGAAAAGACATAAATTGTAAGTGAGGTGGAGTAATGAAAAAACATTTGGAAAAGTGGTTATTTTTCACAAAATAAATTTCTGGTAAAAGACTCCATAGATAGAAGCTCTTTCTAGTCATGGTCCAACACACATTTTGTAATGCTTATGTGACGTACCAAAGATGCTGTGTAAAATGAAGGTCTTCTTATTATACAAATGGCTATGCCCAAATCTCTAAATATTCTGGATAAAAGCCATTGAAATAATTATCACTGTGAAGTCTTGCAGCATCCCTCTAAAGCCATTAGTATACGTACTTGTCACTCTTCTAAACAATTCCATTGCTTTGTACACAACAAAAAACATTTCTTTCTTATTATCTGAAAGTCTATACATTGCTTATACATTAAATAAACATCTTATCCCTGCTTCCCTCTGCACTAAAAATATGCCAATATGATGGGAAGAAAAAAAGTACCAATTAATCAGATTTCTAGAAGTGAAGAAAAAGACTGACAGAAACACAATTCCTTTCTTGACTGGATAAACACAATTATAGGTAGTCATCAAATTTGTGGGGAAATGCCACCCATTATTTGTAAGAACTGTAATACATGACTTCCTTGGCGAAACCATAAGAAAATGCACAGCCTTCCTATATATTCTGTATGCATGTATTTTTTTTCACCATAGAATCACAGAATGGTTTGGGAGGGACTTTTAAAGGTCATCAAGTCCAATCTCCTGCAACAAGCAGGGACATCTTAGCAGTTTGCACTACTCACCAATAAGATGAAACACTGTTTTTAAGGCAAGTGTGGGCATTGCTGAGCTTCACTGCAATGGATGTGCAGAAAAAAATGTCACCACGTTCTGCCCCAGCTGTGGGAGCAGATCCAGCATGATGCAGAAGCACAGTGAGCAACTGCTTCCCATGTCCTGCAGGTGCCAGTCAGAAAGGGAGAGTGATGTCTAATTCTCTGCCCGGGAGACTCCCTGGGAGAACTCCACGCACTCAGCTTCTGCTGGTGAAACAGTCACTCTGTAATGCTCAATGCAACAGAATGGGAAGGACAGGACATTGACTCTTAGAGGGAAGTTCTCCTGGTGCACCAGGGACAGCTGTGGCTCTTGCACCTTTAGAAACAGCATGCTTGGACTTTACCCAGAGGCATCTCTCATACACTGTTAAAAATTCACCTTCTTTTCTCTGTCAGAGACACATCCTCTCCACATCATAATTCTTCATAGTTTGCTTTCTTACATGTTCATCAATTCTCTCAATAGCCTTGCTTTTGTTGTTTGGTTACCAGGAATCAGGTGAGTTCCTCTTTGGGTCTGACAAATGATGCCAGAAGCTCTGCCAAAACAAGGAACCTCCTGCAACCTATTATTCCCGCTGTGCTCTGAGGCCCTTATTTCCACTTGCACCACTCAACTTCCTAGTGGGGAAACATTCTCCCGCAGCCCCACGTCAGCCTGCTGCAGGGTGGGAAGGTGGCTGTGTACATCACAGCCCAGCTCCAGCTGCACACTGCCCTGCCTTTTTCCACTGACTCGCTTTGCCATAACAAAAAACATGTTTTCTTTCATGGAATCATAAATGTTAAGGGTTAGGAAGGGACCTTAAAGATCGTCTAGTCTCAACCCCCCCTGCCATGGGCAGGGACACCTCCCACTAGACCAGGTTGCTCAAGGCCGTGTCCAACCTGGCCTTGAACACTGCCGGGATTGGGGCATCCACAACCTCCCTGAGCAACCTCTTCCAATACCACGCCACTCTCACAGTAAAAAAATTCTTCCTAATACCTAACCTAAATTTCACCTCTTTCAATTTGCACCCATTACTCCTTGTCCTACCACTACGGTTCCTAGCGAAGAGTCCCTCTCTGGCTTCCCTGTAGGCCCCCTTCAAATATTAGAAGGTTTTTGCAAGGTCTCCACAACAAACCTTCTCTTTTCCAGGCTGAACAACCCCAAATTTCTCAGCATGAAGTAGTTCACCATAATTCTCCTTCTCCATCTGCAGTTCGGCCCTGAATAAAGCTCTTCCTTGATGGAAAAATTTGAAAGGACATTTTACAAAGTATTCAACTAGTACAGCGTACTAGTCAGACACATACTTTGGAGAGACATGGCAATTCGTGGTGCTCCCACCAGCACAGAGCTGAGTTGCATTAGAGTCGTTACAATGGAATCGGGATGAAATTACTTCGGAGATGTGATTATAACTCCCAGGTCAAGAACTTATGTTCTCTACTATTTCTTCAGGAAAACCTTAAAGGAGAGTAAATAGAAAACACAGGAAACACTGCCCCGTTCTTCCCTCGTGGAAGTCGCCGCTTTGCATCCACTCCGCAAGGCTACGGGCACGTCCTCCTGCAGCGGCGGGACGCGGCGCGCTCCACAGAGGGGCTCCCGGGGGCCGAGCGGCGCCCGGGCAGAGCGGCGGGGCCGCACTCGGGTGCCGCGGGGAGCCGGGCACAGACGTGGCGGGGCTACCTTGCGAGAACCGCGCCGTCAC
>VZTA01008454.1:0-42472 GCA_013398855.1 Mohoua ochrocephala | reverse complement strand
GAAGGGTCTGCGCCGGCCAAGGCGGCGCGGGGCAGCGGTGCTGCGCGGCAGGGAGAGCTGAGCTCCCGGCGGTCCTGCCGGGGCATGGGGGAGCGCCAGAGCCTCCCGCCAGCGCCAGCTGCCGCCGGAGCCGTCCGGCCGGGCACCTGAAGCATCGGGACGTTTGGGAAATGCATGTTGTGACAGCGGCGGCTCTGAGTCACGGCTGCGGCTCCCCGTGGCACCTCTCCTTCCCCGGGGAGGAGGAGGAGGCCGCTTCTGTGCTTCGCCGTGCCGCTGGCATGGGGTGTGGGCTAAACACCGGTACCCGGGAGACCACGGCGACAGGGAAGTTGTGCCCGACCTTGCAGGGAAACGTGGCAGCTCTGCGGCTTTTGAGTCGATCCTGGCAGCTTTTGGAAACAAAGCCAGGCATTCACCTGCCTGAAAGGTAGTTCACAAAGCTCTTGAAAGTGACTAAATTGAATTCTCTCTGCCTTATGAAGATACAGGACACCTCGACCTTGCTTCTAGCTCATATTTCCCCTTTGTGCAATCATCAAAGATATTTGCCTTGATAGTGAAAGCAAAGGTCGAGGAATTAATGCTGGAAAACGAGCCGTTTATTGTTAAAGGTTATCATTTCTTCCCGCAGGTATGACTTTTGGCACGCTGTAAAGTGAGAGGCAGTGTCCTCTTAGATTTGCAAGTGGGCTCTTTTCACGAGTAATGCTTTCGTGTAAGATGTAGAAGGAATGTTAATGAGTTACATTTGCGTCAAGTGGATTTTTGTACTGTGTATTTTCTATTCCAGTAAAGTGGATTTTATGATGGGCATGGTTAAATATTACGTGTCAACACTGACTTCTAAAACTTGTCTTAGTTTTTCTGTGGCATGTGAACCTGGACTGAGTTAAGTTTGGCGATTTCTTTTTTCCATAATTTGGTATGACTTTTCTTTTTCTGATTAATTTCTGTTCCATGTGTCTTATTATGACCCCCCAAAAAAGGAGGAATATTTTGCTGGATATGTGGAATTATGTAGCTGAAGAGCTGTAAGTTTAAAACTCTAAGTGAGACTAAAGCCCAAAGCAAATGCACCGAAACTTCCAATGCTGTAGAGAGCCTTGTGAAGCAGTAGCCTGCTCTTGAGCTTGAGGCTTTCACCTGCCCCCAAGTTTATATTTGTTTCTTCATCTGTGCACTTAGGACTTTGTCAATAGAAAATGTTCTCTGTGTGAAAGCTGTCAAAATAAACATGGTATAACAGGATGATTCTGGTGATGCTTTACTGAGATGGTGTCTGTTTAGTCTATTTTTAAGTCTATTTAAATCTCAGCTGAAGAGTCATTCACAAGTTGAGCAGAAGGTAGGTGAAGTGCTTATGACCAAGGTGCCGTACTGAAAATCTAGGTTAAACCCTAGGTCTGTCAAAGGTATGTGTCCTTGGGCAAGTTTCCTAATCTCTCTTGGACCTAATAAAAGTACTTTCTTTCTCACTCCACTTGTCTACCTGGTGTTATTTAGACTGTAAGCTCTTCTGGCCAGAAGGCTCCCATCAGCAGCAGACAGGTTCCAGTCTGTGTGGTGTTGCCCTGTGCTACTATAATCAAAGTAATAACAGTGATCACCCTGGAGAGCCAAATCTTGCAGTTCCTATATGACCACAGTGAGCTTCAGAGGCTCTAAGCAAAATTGCATTTGTTCCTCTTTGTCCCATATGCCTGCCTCCTTGTCAGTCTTATTACTATTATTTTGATAATTAACTTCATAGACTTTTTTTTCATTTTAAAAGTTTTTAAATAATGCCTGAGAACTGTGGCAGCCCGCTCCTGGGATATTTTCAAAGTGTGATTTTGAAGTTATTTGATTTATGCTGTCAATCAAACAAGGCATATAGGAGATGCTGTGGAATGGAAGGGGCAATTTCATTGAGACTACTCTTTTCCCACAAAGTTAGTGAAGTGAGTTGCCCTTCGAACCGCTCTTGAGCGTGGTTTTGGAAAGAGCTAGTTGGAGCTGGCCAGGGCCAGGGCCAGCAAATCAATAACAACCAGTGGTCAATAACAAACTATTTATAAAATAGCATGTTCCTGTATAGACCAATCTAGACTGGATTGGCAGAGGAAATGAAGCATTTGCTGGCAGACCAAAGTCGGGTTCTAATGACTGCACTGATCTTGTCCATACTGTTTGATTTCGTACAAGCAAGCACGTAGCTGCCTGCCAGTCTCTTAAAAGATCAATGAAGAATTGAAATTCATTCCCAGATATAACTCTGGAATCTAAAAAGCAGGAACAAGATACCTTTGCTATATTGAAAAATGTTAACGCCAGTTAATTTTGAAAGATGAAATAAGAAATAAGGTCAGAAGATGAATTCTGGCATTCTCTGTGGTTTATTCTGACTTCCTCAAATGTGTTCAGCTTGCAATTGTTTCCTGACAAATTTTTTTTTTCTTTTCTTGTTGCTTACCTACACTGGGTAGAACCACTGGATCTCTCTTCATCCAGACAGCCCATGCCTTTGTGAAATTAAGTGCATCATGGGGATATTTTCTGGGAAAAGGTTGCTTTATACGACCTCTCTCATCTCCCTTTCTCTTTGTAGCCTTTGTGTAGAGCAGGAGCGTGTGAGTTAGGTTGTCAGTTGTGCACATTTGTGTAGTTCTCAGCTCTGCTTGGTGCTGTCCCCTCCTGTTGCTCCTGATGGCCCAGCACATTCTCTGGGTGCCGTTGGCCCTTTCTTGGCTCCCTTGGCAGGCTTCAGACCTCTGAGCCTGGCCTGGGACACCTCTCAGCATAGCTTTCGCTTTTATACAGAAAGGAACTGTATGTCCTGTTGGACCTTAATTTACTCTCGCTACGGGCAGGGAGCAGAGCTCCTGCTGTGTCCTGGCCTGCTGGCTCCCAGGACCGCATTTTTTGGCCTGTCTTCTCCTTCCAGTGCCATCTCGTGGCTCCTCTCAGCAGTACCTTTGAGCAGCCACCGCAAACCAGCCGTACCTGCCTCCTTCTTCCTTGAAACAAGTTCAGAGAAGCAGCAGCAGTCAGCTTTGGTATTACTCATATGACTGTTCACTGCTATAAACGCTGAAAATAGTTCAGAAACTTATTAATCACGTATGTAATAATTTAAAAGAAAAAATACATATGCGTTTTGAACTTGGGTAACACTTACCTTCAGATTTCTTTGCTCATCCAATCCAGTTTCACTCATAATACCAATTCAAAGAAAATTTCATTTATCGTAACTGTTAGCATGGAAGAGAGATGGAGTTTAGGGTTTGTATATCAATATACATGCATTGTTCCATAATAGTATTTGCAGTATTAAGGCAGAAGTCCAACTCAAGTCATGAAATGCTATTTTAGTAAGCCTGGTTAATGAAACTGATGATTTTACAGATGCTCGTGGAAGGAGGTTCCTTGTCACAAATATTTCAGTTACAATTAGATGCCCAGGAGAAGATAGGGAGGAATACAGCATGTTCACAGTGCAGTATCATGTTCAGATGGCTCCCCAACAATTCAGTTTCCATAAGAACACAATGAATGCTTGCGCAGTTATTAATACCACAGATCAACTTTCCATATGTAGTGAAATAGGCCTGAAAATCACAACCAAAAAAAATTCAAGATATTATTTGACTTATGGTTTCAAGACTTCAGGGTGCACTCTTCTTAAGCTATGTTCTGCAGCTGCTGGGGACAGAAATGAAAAAAAGAACTGACAACTAATATTTGCCCAGAGAGCTCCAGATCCCAAAGGCTACACAAACCTGTAGGTGCTTCTCTTTTCTGTCCTTTATCGATGAAGCAAATGGGCTGACTGCGAAGAGAGGCTGACTGCCTTCTATCTCTTCAGGACAGCACTTCGGAGCCTGGCAGGCAGCAGAGGAACTGGCGGTCACTGTAGGAAGGCTCAGCAGCAGTGGGGCATGAAGTTATGGGATACCGAGGTGGAGCTACTGCCTTTTATCTCCAAGGCAGCTCCTCCCTCTGCAGAGTGTGGAGAGGCGGACAGTGCCCAAGCAGGTGTCATTCCAGTCAGCTTTGGGTCTCTGATGTCTCTGTGTCTGAGCACTGGGTGTTGAGATGCACCTCCACCCCTGGAACTGCATCAAGGCCCAGAGAAAGCAGCTGAGATGAGAAGAGCCAGGAGACATGGAGCCAGCTACTTAAAAGAGGCAGCAGGTAGGGGAATGTGGCATGGGAACAGGTAGCTGGTACAGTTGCAGGTTGTTCAAAAAATGAACAGTTTCAAGATACAATAGAAGAGCTATGAATAAATAGAAAATGCATGGAAACGGGCACAAGAGCTCTGTATTCTTTAATAATCAACTTCTATTTAGGAGACTTGGCTGTTTTATATGATGCTCTTATTATGACTGTATACAATAGTCTTGTGCTGGTTTTGTTTATTAGTCCTTGAGAAAAAGGAAAATACTGTTATCTTCACTTTCAAATGAGACATTGAAATTAACTGGGAGACTGAGCCACAGAACGGGGAAATGAACCTACCTCCCCTAATGGCAATTTACTTTCTAGATCATGTTTTGAGAACTATGCATGTATTACGTAAGGATTTTTTTCTTTTTTTTGGTAGGAAGAATGGCAAAAAACTAATTGCCAGCTCTAGAACATACCTACCTAGTACATCAGCCACTGTCTATGAATAGGAACTGAAAAAAAGAGGAAGGGGAAATGAAGCTTTTGGGAGAGAAGAGCACTCATTCCATTTCATTTAATTTGTTTTGCTCTTTTCCAGGTTGGGTTATGCTTTTGGCAGGAGGGGTGGTGGTTTAGTAGATTTATTTTGCAGATCATAATGAGAAAAGATGGCAGCAAAACAAAGGTTTATTTTAATTTACCCTCAAATTTAAAGATGAAAAGCATATTAAATTAATTGGGAGGTACAGTCAGCACCACTCAGTGTTCCACTCTTGCTGACCCAATTAACAACAGATGAGTGTTGTGGGAAAGATGAATCCCCTCCTTAGACTGTTCTGGACAGTCCCTACAATAAATCATTTGGACACAGTTACTTGTTACAGGCACACAGCTGTTCTTACTGCCTCACGGCAGATCATTTACTGAGTTCATTTGTTGCAAGTAATTCCTTACTGTATTCTCTTGACCGACATTTTCTCTCACAGGTCTGGCAATAGAAGGTGGGAATAAAATCCTGTGTTGGAAATGTATTTTTTCACCTTCTCCATACTCATAACCTTGGGAAGACATTTGTTGCAGAAGTGCAGACATACTCAGTTTTGTAGGTGTTTGAGGATATTCGCACTTGGTGCTTCAATTTTATTGCCTTGCTTACAGTTTGAGAGGTCTGCCATTGCAGGCTTTATTTTGTCATATTCACAAAAGTAGTCCTGTTTATCTTCTTGGAGGCTAAGAATAACTTATTGGGTGTTAGACGTCTAGATTTGGGACTCACCTCCTCCTAATTACAAAGAATTTTTTTAATCAGCCCCAAAATACATGAGCTGCATGGGTGAGGAGAGCAGACAGGATACCAGGACAGCATTACTTGGGTATATTGTTGTTCCAGTGGAGCTCCCTCCCTGAACAAAGCATTAATAAAGAAATTCTTTCATAAGAGATACTCCACCCGGGAATGTTTCAGGGCGCAAGTGTTCCATTGTGTCTTGTTTGTGGAGGAGATACTATTATTACTTGCCACTGATACTGTGCCACCGGCCTGCTTAGTGGTTTGTCAACTTATGAAAATAGGTCTTTGAAGCCCTGAAGGGCTAATATGCTAAAGAAGTGCAAATAGAAGCAAAAATGGCAGGGAAGACCGGGATTTAAAAACCTTTGCTCGGTTTGGTAAACAATTACTGTCATAAGAATCCCATTTTGGGACTTCCCTTGTTTGAGTGGGGGTACTGTAACCAAATGTAATTGGTAAGTTGCATATCAAGTTTTTTCCTCATTGTGTTTTTCAATAGTCCTATCTTGTGGTGGGGTCTAGACTCACGGACTGTGGCTTCACACAGGGTGAGGAAGAGCAAGTAGAAATGGCCAGGGGCAGGTAGACACTATGTGTGCTATTTTCTCTCTTGGTTTTTAGCTCTGTCCATCTGGGCTAACAAGATCAAAGTGCGTGGTGTAACTCCAGTTTTACATCTACAGAGCAGAGTCTGGACCAGCGTTGCTGCCAGCTCATTGGTCCTGTCCTTTCATAGTGAACTAATTTCAGTGTCAATCCTTTCCTCTAAAGATTTGCACTTGGTGTTTGAATGCAGGGCATTTCCTACGGTGTGCGTGGCGGCAGAAGGAAGAACCTTTTGAGGTGTGTTACGCTTGGAAGAGCCTTTCTGTAGGGCACTGAATGTACTTCTTCTTTCTTTAGGTTACTGGGGCCACGGTGGCTGCCCGCGGTTGCTCCCCATGGGGCTGGCAGGGCAGGGCCTGGCCACCAGGGCCTGTGCCCAGTGACACAGACGGGCAGCCCCAGCGATGGCTGCGGTGGTGTGGCAGGGCCGGGGCCAGGCTGTGGGGCTGAGTCACGCTCAGGGCTGGGGCCAGGCCTGCTGAGGGCAGCCAGCTCCACCACAGCCTGGTGGTCACGGGGCAGGGCCGGGATGATGGTGCAGGGCCATGGTCGAGCCGAGAAGTCATGTCAGGGTCAGACCCGGTGACAGTGACCAGGGTCAGCCATGGCCTTGTGATGGCCAGGCAGGCCAGGGGTGAGGTGGCCGGCCTTGAGGCCGAGTTGGGATGTCAGCCCGGGGGTCAAGGCAGTGGCCGTGCACAGACAGAGCTGGGGATGCATCTGGGGCTGTAAGAGGAGCATGGCCCAGTGGGACAGCCTGCGCTTCAACGCAGCTCCCAGGGGAGGGAAGGCTCGCCCTTGCTGAGGCCTGTGGCTGTTGTCTTCACAAAACCTTTCTCTAAGGGCACCCAGCTCTGCTCTTCCCAAGCTGGTCCAGGGCCCGGGCAGCCAAACCCACAGGAGTGGGAAGGACGTTCTCAGGGCACTTTCACCCATGCTCATTCAAACACAAGCCTTGTGCCAGGTCTTTCACGCCATTGAGACTAACGTTTGCATTTTCAAGTGACCAAACAGTGTAAAAGTGAAAATCACAAAGATTATTATTGTTATTATTTGAGCTCACTTTCTGATGTCACTAGGGCTGCCAAAAATAAGATGGTGTTGAAATTGATCAGAATTTAAGCAAAGACTTACTGTTAAGTCATAGGCAGACATTTTCTAAGTCCAAGCTTAATGGTAAAAGTAGAATTTATTGAACTCTGTCTGTATAGATAAATTGACCGGGTTTCAAGAATAAATAGGTCAGACACAGCAGAGCAAGCAAGCACTAACTACTGAGTAGACAGTCAATATGGGGAGTTATTCTGGAATAGCTAATGCAGAACCATCAAACTTTTTTAGGTTTTCCATGGACTTGTGACCCAGTTACAGTCCTGTGCACCTTGTAGGAAGTCTGCACACTTCCCAGGTTTGACCTTTCCAATAGTAATGTCTCTATATTCTCAACACCCCCTGTCTCCTCCACAATTCAAGTGCAGAAGTTAAATTAGTAATTGACATTAGCTGGAATTGGAAATTGCCATTAGGTGGAAGAAGGCAGCTTTCCATACTAAGCAAGCAGAGGGTCATTGAGGTGCCTGTATGAGGAGAAGAGAATGATTTTCTCATGCTGACAGCTTCTACGCATTGTGTCCCAACATCTTCAAGTCCTTGCATATATTTCAGAAATAATAAATTGGTTATGCCAGAAATTCAAAGAAGTGTTTCACAGAAACACATCTGATTCGTGTTCAGGGTGGCTGGATATCTCCCCACGCATACCGGCACAGCTGTGCTCCGGTGGTGTGCTCAGGTTACGTGTGTCACGTAGGCCTGTCAGAGACTGCAGCACCTGCTTTCCGTAGTGAAGCCTAAGGCGCTGGAGTTTAGCTGGATTTGGTCCCCAGTGTACTTCAAACTCCCGTGTCCATCCAGACATGCAGCACTTGCACCTCCCGCGGACGTGGCTCTCGGCGAGGCCTGGCTAACAGCTGGGAGCAAAGCTGCTTGGGCAGTGTGTCAGGGCTCCAGCTGATGGTCACTGGTTTCCGTCAGATACTGTTTTGATGGCATTTGAAAATTGGTCTGTGTGTCCATCTCGTTCTTTTAAATTTAGGTTTTGTCAGTGGTTTGTGTATGCTGAATTTAATTATCCTTTAAAATCTTTTTGCTCTCTGAATCTAGTTTTCAAATCAAGTGGAGTTTGGCCCACTGGAGTTTTGAATTTTGGGCACAGAGACCCCATTTTCTTTTCTGTTCTGGAAATTTAACACAGGACTATATAAACTAAGGCCTGACCTCAGCTTGGTCTTTCCTGTACTTGTTTTAAATTGAAAAATTACTTATTTCCTTGGAGCTTACAGTCTGAAAAAAATTCGCTACTAATGTGTTTCATGCAAGAAATTCATTAAAGCAGGTCGAGAAAAATGGGACTTGTTCTGAGGATATGTGCATCTAAACGTTCACATGAAATGTATTTCTAATCCTTCTTTGCAGCTAAATTATTATGTTAACACTGTTAATTACATGTTAACTATAATAAACTGTATTTAGATGCCTGCATTTTAAACTCCTAACAGAAACTATCTTATTTTTCTCAGTCTTACCTCAGAAATAAGTAAATCCATGTACTGGTACCATATTAACTGTGAACAAACACATCAAAACTACTAAACAAAAGCTAAGAGTAAATGGTGAAAAGTACAGTCTGTTTACACTTTATAGCACATAAATGACATAGAATTTACTTTGTTGTTGGAGCAATCAAGGAACTGTAATGCTTCTGCTTGCCATGTCTTTGGATTTTTAGATCAGTAGAGGTCTGAGTGCAGAAAGCTGCAGTCAGGAAAAGCTGCAGCAGTGTGTCTGGGGTGCTCTGCAGTCTCTTTCCGCATTATGGACTTGTGTGTTCTTAAATACATATTTATATATTTGTGTGTTCTTTAATGTGTGTAAATTAAATACATATATTATTATTATATTATATACATATATAATATACTTATGTGATGTAAAATTATATACATATATACATATGAAATATGTAAATTTCATATTTTAAAGTATTATTATACTATAAAATTTCTATTTCCACTGGAAGAGTTGTGATAAATTATGAGTGTCTAAGGTACTATAGCAGAGGATCTCCGTGTAAATTTATATTACATAATGTATACATGCATTCCATCTCCAGATGAAAAACACCCACTGTGTCAACTTTTAAAGCTTATATTAATTCTTATGACCTCTTTCCTTAATTTAAAGCAATGTAAATGAGGCTTTTGTAGTGTTACAGTAATGCTGTGTGCAGGTACACTGACCTGTCTTACTTCTGTTGTCCAGAACTGTAAACTCTGCTCAATGTGAGCCTCTGCACAATTGTCTGCGATTGCAAAGGTGTATTTTGAGAGCCCTAGGCTTCAGGCTTAGCTCTGTACAAGCAACTGTCTAAGCCTGTTTGGAGCCTCTCAGTTTTAGAGCTCTGTCCGGACCCATGGGCCATCATACACAAACCTGCTTGTAGAGGTGAGGATTTGCTCTTAATTTGAAACCAATTCCCCTCTTTTGGAGTTCTCACCTGGCCTGCGTTTTGTTTCTTGTTTCTTGGGTTTTTTTCTTATATTGTTTGTTAGGAAAGGTTTTGCATAAAGAAACAATACCATGAGGAATAGCGTCTGCATTGTATGTCTTTGTAAGGCAGTTAAGTTTATAATACATGACTGAGCTGTAAATTATTTGCAGTAGACGACTGTCTCTTTGCACGCTATCAATATTTATCAATATAAAAGTTGATTATAATCAACTAGCAGCTCTACCCTGGAAGAGTAAATATGCCTGCTGTTAATCATTAACTTCAGATTTATTGAGAGACCTGATCCTCAGCCTTTCAACCCATCATGTGGCACACATGGTATACATCTCACATTTATTTTCATGTAAGATTTCTGGTGCAGAAATTCAGGAGTTCAAAACTTATTCCTGGCATGCAGTGTTTTTGGACTGAGACTACATCTATGACTGCAAAGAAATCAGAATCTTCACATGGAGAATTATATCCATTGCCCCTATTAGCATGTATTAATATTAATAGAAATTCCTATAATTGAAGTCATCTCATTAGAGACATTAATTGCTACCACTCAGAAGCTATGTGACACACTTTAAAGATGATAGGTGGCTTTTCTTTCCGTTGCATCATGGATTTGTTTTGTTATTACCCTATAATATTGGTAGGTAGCTTGCGAGTATTAACAGCATGGTAAAGTAACACCCTTTTTTCTTGACTGTCATTCGTAGCCTACAGAGACATTGTAACTAATCTATAAAACATTCACAGCATAGAGCTTTCCCCTGTTTTGCACACCTTGTGAAGGGGATGGCAGAGAGTCAGCCCGAGCTGGAGAGTCACCAACAGCTGTGACATTCCTAGCAGTATTCCTTCTCGTTCATTCTTAGTGACCAGCTGCCCAAAGGACTAAAAGCTTTCATTTTCTAAGTATGTATAACCACTAAAAGATCTGTACTTACAGACTCTTCTGTTTGTTCCAGCAGGGCTGAAATGATGTTTTCCCTGTAAACCCAGGGTAGCTGCTGAAGAAATAGTTTCATTTTAAAAGTAATGTTCTGAGGCATTGCTACACCTTGAGATGCATGATTAATCACCCTCAGCTCCCGTGACCTCAATTTTCAACGCTCTGTGTTGAAAACTTAACTTTTTGAAGATAGTCATTGAGCTTCTGATTACAGAGCTTTAACTGAGAGCTTCTGATTCCTGAGCTGCCAGAACAGAGGAGTTATGTAGTCAGCGTGAGAATTAACCTTTGTTCTTGCCCTTTCAACATTTCCTAGTTTTCCATTTCAAAGGAAGGTGTCATTCTATGCTCTTGCTCAGGAAAGCAGACAAAAGCTTCAAGAGGAAAGGAGTGTTGGACTTGATGAAGGAAAACAGCAGCTAGTGTAAGTCAGTATATTAATTTCACATAATTTAATATGAGAAGTTAATGTTTTGGAGAAAACAGAGGTAAGTTTTGGTCACTGTACAGAGGGTGCTTAAGTTATAGAATTGTAGACACAAAAGACATTGCGACTTACAGAGTAGAAGTATTTGAAGTACATTGGGAGTCCGATGAGAATGCTTCGTGTATGCTCATAGTCTCACTGTCTTTGTGGTTCGTGTGTAATGAATGTACACAATGCCACTGGATTAGGCTATCTCAAAGCAGATGATCAGCTTTAATTTAAAAGAATAAATTTGCTGAATAGAGATAGTGTAATAATGTCAGATTTTGTGTTATTCTCCTTTTTAATTAAGAAGAGGAGAGGTGGAAATGGAAGGGTTTTCCCCATGAGCAGACAAGGTAGAACTTTAGTAAGGACAGAAAAGATGTTCTGCCTTTAACTCACATATTCTCTGACTGTATCCCTGACACACAGAGCAGGACTTAATGTGTGAATCCGATACCTGTTCTCAGAAAAGTGTTCTGAGGACAAAATTATATTTGTGTTTGCAGGTATCTGTTCATGTAGCCCTACTTGTTGTTTGGAAGGGTACTTCAGGCCACATATCGAAATCATGTGCAGAAGTGGTATCTTTGTGTTTTAAGTACTTCTGCCTATGAAATGTACAGTCTGGGAGGAAAAACTAGAGAAGATTAATTCCCTTTGAACGTTCTTCTGACTTCTGCCTCTTGGTTTTGCACATTTCCAGAATTTAATATTTAGAGATAATTGTGAGCTGACAACTTCATGCGACCATCAAAGTGGAATTGAAAACATATCCCATACAGTTCAGTGCTGGGCACCCCTAGCCTTCAGGTGAATATTTCTTGGCACTTCCAGTTGCTCCTTTCCGTGCAGGGGTGTCACCACTAGAGGACTCTCCCTCCCGCAGCCTGACCTGATGCCTGTTCAGGAAAGTGAAAGGCCTTCCATTACATCTATTGGTGTTTGGGTCCTGGTCAGGAACAAACACTGAACCCACACACTCTTTGTTCCTCGTTGTTGTGGCCCATCCTCTTTTGCCCATGCACATCTTTAGTCCTATTGGTCACATACTCAGATAAATACATCTGAGGGCAGCTTAGTGGGTTAATGGGCATTATGAAATGAATACATAATAACAACAATTACAGAAGGATGAAAAGGATGAAGACTTAGATAGAAAACTAGTATTTCAGGGGAAGAGAAAATGAAATTTGAGCAGTTGATTGGCACGACCTAGCAGGTTAGATTGAAGCATTATTGCCAACACATTTTGTTCATCAAAATAGAGGAGACCTTGATTTTTCAGAGAATTACTGCAGAAATGCTCCATTTTGCAAATATCAAACAAAAAACTAAGTGAATTTTCAGTTAGATCTTTTTACATAGTCTTGTAGTATGTGCAACCAAACCACAGGAGTCTTTTTTCCTCTGTGATTCATCTATTTGTGCATAAGGTCTTACATGTAATAATGAGGCTGACTTGGTTCATTTTCATTAGCTGAACAGGCAACAGTAAGAAAGAAAAGTAAACAAAAGATGCTTTAACATGAGTAAAAGTATACCAGCTACTAAGAATAAAGACTGCCTTAGAAAACAGACCTGGTTTGTGTCTGACGTGCTAGGAAAGAGTATGTTGACTGAGTATCATTGTTTTTCTTCCTGGTAGGATTAAGCTGTCACAGGAGCTTCTCTGGCACCTTGGAAACCAGAATGTTGTTGTTGTTGCTATTATATGTTTCTAGGAAATGAGAAAGAATCATTTTTTTCAAATTACATCAGCTGTGGTAGCCTTTACCTTTGTCAGTAATTCTTCTTTTCCCTCTCTTTTTTAAATAAGATGACAACTTGGAAGTATGTCTTTAAATTATTTTCATAAAATTAAAAGGAACTATAAGTAAGACAATATTTTTGCATATGCGTTTTAGAGCTACTCATGGCTGTAACAACAGATTTCTAGAAAAAATTGCTGGTCATAGAAATGATGGAGTTGTACAGTTCACTAGAGCAGCATAATGTATAAAGCGGTGGGAAGGGGATAAGTTGAAGTAAAAAAATTAGGAAAGAACAGGTTCTTCAGGCACTGTTTTTTAACATCTCTAACCTTTTATTCCTGGCAAAGCGAGGAATATGAACAGAGTAAAGATAAAAGCTTGGTTTAGGTTACTGTTTCTGCAAGTTATCTGCCTTGCTGTAGTTTTTACCTAATGCTTTCAACACTATTTTTATCTGCAATCCTTTCAGCCTTGTCTTTTCAGACACTGAGAGCTTTGATCCAACGAGCAGATTGGATCTGCTTATTGTTCACCTGGTTCAATTACCTCATTCTTCGTAGCTGCTGTTTATTTGTTCTCTTATGAGGTGTGTGGGAAGAGTCATTTAGGGCCAAATCCTGCTCTGCTAAATTCGATAGGAATCATAATTTCTGCTTTAGCAAAAAATGGGATTGAGTCCTCTGTCCCCTGCAAAAAACAGCATTGTCCCCAGATGTCCTATTTGGCACCCCAGTTTCTACTACCTTGAACACATGTTCTTCTTTGTATTCAGGGTGAAGATGGCAAAGAAAATACCTTTCCTCTTACAGTAGCAATTAAAGCTCCTTATTATCCTAACCGGAAGTGGCAGGAGAGGCTACACATCCATTGACAGTATTTATGATAACCCACATGAAAGTCTAGTGCATACAAACATTTAGGTTAACTTTTCCCTGGAGATGTCTGTAAGAAATACTGGGACATCCTTGTGCCAATAAAGAAGAGGTGTTTTTAAAAACAGTGTGAAGAAATTGCTCCTGAGTGATTCATTAGTTTAGGTGCTGTGCAGAAAAATAGGTGGGAAAAGGTAATGAGCCTGTGAGGTCATTTAGGATTGCTGCCTGCTCTGGTTTGTGGAGCAGTCTCCTGTAAGTAATCCTGAGAATGGAGTTGCCTTCAATCCCACAACAGTTTATAGGTACTTTTCTCAGTAATAATGATGTTGTCTCCACTCAAAAGGTAGTAGCTCCAAATGTACAAAAGGAGCTGTAGACAAATGACGAGTAAGGATAGATGGAGCAGACCGGGAAGCAGGATTAGTACATTCGGTTTAGAGGGCAATAGGTGTTCTGACACTCCTATGGAGCAGTGTCTCAATACATAATGTGTAATCCGAGTAACAATAGTGCTGCCTCAGAGGCAGGTTCATTGCAATACTGGGTGCAGATACCATCTCCTGCTGTAATTGTTTCTTGAGACGGGCTTTCCTTCTGGCTCACAACTGTCGTTCATTAGTATCATGAGGGGGCATGTAAACTTGACGGAGCAGGTATGTAGGGAAATGATGTGGTTTGGCTGGGAGTCATCATGAAGGAGAAATACCTAATAGCCATGCGATATTGCAGTTACATATCGTGTATCATATTAATATTATCCTTTACTCAAGTAACTGTGCACATAGGGTTCCACATATGGGCCTGCGTGTGTGCATAAATATAAATACGCACAAGCAGTTTAAAGGATTTATTTGATGAGTTGGGGATGACCGCACAATTCAAAAGCAGCACATTCACGGATAAGAACTACAGATAATGCCAAGCATGTACCAGTAAAGACTTTACAGTATTTAAGCATTAAAGTCAGTGTTTGTGCAAGACTTTAACTCCGTTTCTCAGTGCAAGGCGTGTTCGTGCAGTGCGTGGTATGGTCAGTGTTAGAGTTATTGCAGGGTTTTTATACTTCCCCTTTGCTCTGGAATGCGTAAATGTGCAGCAAATATCTGTTTTTATGCCAGTCCTGTCGCTTCCCCGCCGCGGGCGCTCGGGTGGCAGCGCTGCCCCGGGACACGCCGGGAGCGGCGGTGCCGGCGGCCGCCGCTGGGGGGCGCCAGGGCCCCGCCGCCGGCTCTCCCGGGAGCGGCGATCCCAGCGCCTCTTCCCGCAGGAGGAGCGATTCGGCCCGGCTGGGTTCTAAAGGCCCGCGGGGATGGATCGTAACAGATGCTCTCCCCTTTCGGGACTTCAGCTGAACTGCCATGGGGTTGTTTCCCGGGCAGTAGCTGAGGCTACAGCCACTCCCCTAGCAGCTCATGCCTTCCTCCTATGTGCTTCTACTCCTCCCAGTATCTTGGATCCCCTTTGGTAAAGCCACAGGAGTGAGGTCATGGAGTTGGCTCTTGAGAGCACATTGTTCATCCCCTCCTGTTTCACATCAGTGCTAGGCTTCATTCCAGGCTGCACAATGCATTTACGGTGTTTAGTCACTCCCATGGTGCGGTAATATCTGCTATGATTAACATTTTTGCCTTTGTAATAAGTTTATTTGGAATGGCTAGTACTCGTGCATGTGGCTGTGTAATCTTCTTCAAGGGAAATACTCATTTCCCAAAAATGTCTCCCTCCAGCCTTCCTGTCCATCAGATGCCACCAGATGCACGGTAGGGGCTAGTATGGACAATGAACTCTATAAACTCCAGATCAAAATATACCCATTTCCAGACTAGATGTTTAAGTTTGTTTTGTGAAGTTGTATTGTCTCAGATGAGTTTTTTATTTAAATTGATAACTGAAATAACTTATGTTCTCTGAGAGCATCTGTATTCCTAGACACAGATTTTTACCACTGATTAAGGAGGCAGATTTACATGAAAGCCTTGCTCAAACACTGGTATTACATCTCCAGGCTGTGCACGAAGTCTTGTTTGTTGCCATCGGAATCAGTTGGGGTGTGGATTTGCTGTATTTGCATCTATACTTTCGACACTAGTGTAATGTAATTTGAAAACAAGTAACTTTGCATGTCTCTTGCACTATTCCCACTCCTTTGCAACTGTACCTTGTTCTTTTATGTCCAGCCAAGCAATTCATTCCTGTGACCTCTTGGTCTAAAAACTGAGCTTGCTACTAAATTTCTTCTTCAGTTGCAGCCACATGTGTGTAGCTTGCTCAGGCTGCACCTCAGTGTGGTAGAACATTCACATTCACATTCATTATTAATTGCCTCCATCCATATTGAACACAGGCAGAATCACTATGCATCAAGGAAAGAGGAAAATGTGATAAACTTGTTGAACATGTTGCATGAATATCTATTAGCTGAATTCACAATTTATTGTTCTCCTTTGCATAGAAAATGTGTAGTGGAAACCTCACTGTCAGGGCATCAGTGATCTTCCTCTTGAAAATAAAAATAATCTAGTTATTGCTTCTACTTAAATGAGTGAATAAATATCTCAAAAATTGCTTTTTTTAGAGTGTTATTTATTCTAATTTGATTATTGGATCAACTTAATCTTACTTTCAATTAGTTTTAGGAGGAGTATGAATTGCCTTATTCTTGCAAGGAGAAAAGATGCACTTCCTCAAGGAAGAGAATAATGCAAGCATGAGAGTCATCCACTTAACCTGGTCACGTGATCTCATTTGTTAAAATGTGGAATGTTGGTGTCACTAAAACTTTGATGCGATTGCTGTGAATGTATCATGTCTCACTGACTTTGTCAAAGTCATTATATGTAGAGATAGACTGTAAATACTTTAATGAACAATAGGGAGAGTTCCTAATGATGGGCCTGTAATATCGAAAATGGCTTAAAATAGGTTTTTTTTCTTTTTTAGCAAACTTCTGAAGAGAAAGAAGTCTGAAAAAGGGCTGCAGGGAGTGACTGGAGAATGGTTTGAAGAAATAAAAAGAAGAAAATTTCAGAATTACACTGATGTCAATAGAATGTTAAAACCACCATTAGAGCATCAGCTAAGGAAGAACAAAAACACCAGTGAGTTGCACTTGTCCATTTCCTTGTCTATATAATAATGGTCACCAAACCAATGTCTTACAGCATATCAGAGTATAATAGTTAAGGAGTTTCTCAAATTGCACTGAACTTCTTCTCATATCATAGTTTTACCAAAGATATATTTTCAAAATGGGTATGTTTCTTTAAGCAGATTCTGTTAAAAGCAGGGCTGGGATTCACAACAGAAAATCCCTGATATTGTTATGCCATAATCAGAATAATAGTATGGCCCAGGTTGGAAGGACATCAGAAGATCTTCAGGTCCAACGTTTTATAGAAAAGGGAACCTGGATGAGATTATTTAGCACCGTTTGCAGTCACATCTTGTAAACCTCCAGTGATGGCGACCCTACCATGTCCCTGAGGAGGCTGTTCCAGTGATTAATTGTCCTCACTGTAAAAAATTTCTTTATTAGTCAAAATGAAATCACTATAATTATAGTAAATACAGTGGTAGTTGCCCAGTCAAAGCAGTGATGTTTGCATTGTACAAAGAGGTTGTGGTTTAACCCCAGCTGGCAGCTAAGCACTACACAGCCACTCACTCACTCTTCCACCGTGGGAGGGGGTGAGAATTGGAAGGGTGAAAGTGGATTGAGATAAAGCCAGTTGATAGATAAAGCAAAAGCCCTGCACACAAGCAAAGCAAAGCAAGGAATTCATTCACCACTCCCCACGGTCAGGCAAGTGTTCAGCCATCTCCTGGGCTCCCTCACATGTAACAGTGACTTGAGGAGACAAATGCCATCACTGTGAACATCCCCCCTTCCTCCTTCTTCCCCATGACTTTATATGCTGAGTATGATGTCGTATGGTATGGGATATCCATCAGGTCAGCTGGGGCCAGGTGTCCCAGCTGTGTCCCCTCCTGCCTCCTTGTGCACCCCCAGTCCACTTGCTGAAGGGGTGGGGTGAGAAGCAGAAAAGGCCGTGTCTCTGTGTAAGCCCTGCTCAGCAGTAAGGAAAACATCCCTGAATTATCAACACTGTTCTCAGCACAAATCCAGAACATAGCCCCGTATTAGCTACTATGGGAATAATTAAAGCTGCCAAACCCAGCACATTCTTTACTCCTTATTCCATACCATTTACATCACGCTCAGCTCCCACACTATCCAGTATATCCCTATTAACCACCCCACTGCCTTCCCCTTGCCCCTGCTCCGGCTCCATATACTGCAGTCTCTCAGGGGTATACCTGCTCCAAGTAGAACCACAGTCTCTCCAGGGAGATACTTGCTGTGACATGGACTTATCCACAGCCCCAGTCCATCTGAGGTGCACCTTTTCCAGCATGGCCTCCTCCATGGGCCACAATGCCTTCAGAAATGCACCTACTCCAACATGGCTTTACCCATGGCTGCAGTCCCTGCAGGGGAGTACTTGCTCTGTCATGGTCTTATCCATGGCTACACACTTTGAGGTTCTCCAGCATGACCACGTGCACAGCCACAGATGCTTCGAGGTGTATCTTCTATGGGCTTATTCTTGGCCACAATCCCTTCAGAGGTACACCATAACCATGGCACACAACCATTCCACAAAGGACCACTAGGCTCCAATATATAGCCTGGCAAGCAAGCCTCATGGCAAGCACAGGAGCCTGTCAATTAATAGCTAAACGGCAAGAACAGTGATAAATTCAGTCTAGCACATTCCACTGAAATCTGCTGTTATCTCAAACATTTCGAGCCCCACATTGGGCATCCTAAAGGACTCTTGTGGTTTAACCCCAGCCATCAACTAAGCACCACCCAGGGGCTCATTCACTTGACCCCCATCAGGATGGGCAGGAGGCTAAAAGTGAGAGAACTCGTGGGTTGAGATAAAGACAGTTTAATAGGGAAAGGAAAAGCCTTGCACGTGAGGAAGCAAACCAAAGAATTAAGTTACCACTTCCTGTGGGCAGGCAGGTGTTCAGCTGTCCCCAGGAAAGCTGGGCTCCATCGTGCACAATGGTTGCTTGGGAAGACAAACACTATCACTTTGAACGTCCTCCCTTCCTTCTTCTCCCCTCAGCTTTACATGCTGAGCACGGTGGGTGCCGTACGGTCTGGAATGTCCCTTGGGTCAGCTGAGGTCAGCTGTCCCAGCTGTGTCCCCTCCCAGCTCCTTGTGCACCCTAAGCCTACTTGCTTGTAGGGTGGGGTGAGAGGCAGGAAAGGCCTTAACTGTGTAAGTGCTGCTCAGCAGTAACTACAACATCCCGGTGTTACCAACACTGCTTCCAGCACAAATCCAGAATATAGCCCGTGCAAGCTACTATGGAAAAAAATTAACTATACAAGCCAAAACCAGCACAAAAACATTTGGTTTTACCTAGTTTTCTTGAAAAACTAAAAGCACCTAAAAGACTTTTGGAATAAGTAGATGGGTTTGGGTAAGAAAGGTCTGAATATACCACTGGAGAACTTTTTCTGGTAACACTGGGCTAAATGCATGCCAGTGCTTATTATCAGGGCGAGTGTCAAAGCTGTCAAAGCCTGAAAAGTTGGCCTGACCAGGAAGCAATTTCTTGAGATCTCATTTCACAGGTTCTGATGCCCATCCAAAATGAACATGAAGAAGAAACATGGTGTCTCTATAAAAAGCATGGTATTCTGTACTGTCTTTCATCTTCCATCCAGATAGTTTTCATGCATAATATATGCTTTTATTCCGTTCACACTTCTGCATGTTTTTCATTGAGCTCTTCCTATGTGTGCTTCATAGCAACTGGACCAAGAGTCATGTATTTCAAAAGAAAAGGGAAACCATAAAAATTTCCCTGATACTGCAGACCTACACAGAACAGATCTCAGTCTCTCCTGACCTTTTTTCCCCAAGAGCCCCTCTAGTCCACAGCTACCTACCATTCTTCTCTTTCAGAGATGGTCTAATTGATGTGTTAGCTAACTAAACTCTGTGTCATTGTTCTCTGGTATTTAACTTTGAAAGCTCCTGTTTCTATTTCAGATCTGAAGAAGGGGTTGTGTGCCTCAGAGGCTTGTCTGATATTTCCAACTGTATAAGTTGGCTAAATAAAAGGTATTACTTCTACCTGTAAGCCTTGCTACATCCCTAGACCAACCTGGCTACGGCACAGTGCTATTAGGACTCTCCTGATGTCACCTGCATTGTCAAGTCAATGCCACCAAGAGGTTAGGCTCTGAAAGGGGTAAAGAATGCAGAATTTTGAAGTACACAGTGATTGTCACTGAAGGGAAAACCATGTATTACACTCAGGATTTAAATCACATGATATGAATTATTCACTTCATTTTGGATGACATTCCAAATGCTGCCCCTTGCTATTGTTATAAATGACACTTAGCTCTAATTTCTGGGTTTGCTTTCTCCTACAGTCATTGGATAAGCCATTTTCAGGCTGTTGTGTTGTTTCAGGCATGTATTGTTTTAAATAGAAAAGAAAATGTAATGCCTTATTTCTGAGCAAAGTCATGTTTCCTTATATTCTCCAGTTCCCTGTGGTGTGTAGCAGACCCTGCAGCTTCTTTCCCTGATCTATGAGTGATACTCATCCTCACCTTCACACCAAATGCCAGCTGCTTTTACAGGCAGACTGAGTTTTTGTTCCATTTGAAGAAAGCAAGTCATAACATTCCCAAAGAAATCATTCACGAAATCTTGCATTGAAAATACAGTTCTGATATGCAATTTGTAGCAGAAAAAAAAGGTACCCAGTGGCCACAGGAATCCCATCGTAAGGAATTCTATGCTACAGAGGGCACGTTAGTCTGAGTTAATGTTATGTAGTTACATTACAATCTGCTAAGTCATTGTATATTCTGGATTGTCACATTTATATTTCTTACAAACGTGAAAATAAAATGAGTAATGATTGAGGGTGCCTCAATTTTCAAATGTTTGATTTGCCTGCATTTTACAGCAGTTACAATTTTCAAGTGATTGAGTGCTGATTACTTTGTGAAAATCAGCCTCATGTAGCTCACATGCATCACCCAAAACCAGTAATACCTTTTGAAACGTTAGACCTGTTTATCTTTCTCTGTCTTCTAGTTAGTCATTATAAACCAGCATGTCACATAGTCTGTCCAAAAATGTCAAAACTGGATTTTCCTGACATAAAAGGTAAGCAAAAGAAAATTATTTAGGAGGACATAACATTTATGTATATTTTAATACTGTATTTATTAAGAACTTGAAACAAATCTACTTTTTATCATGTTTTTAGATCATAAAGAAATAAAAATGTCATCCCGCACAAATCCTCAAGCACAAAAGAACACTTCATCTTCCTTTCTGGGGTTCAGATCACCTTTTGCTTGGCTTTCCTCCTTTAGAAAATCGAGGAAAACCCAGACTCAGAAGCAAACGCGGTGAGCTATAATCAGAACATACATTATTTCCAGCTTTTAAAAAGTATATGAATTGTTCTGTGTTTTGCTTAGAAAACTTTGTTAAATTATTTTTCCAGTGTCTTGCTTTTCACTTCATTGGGAGGATTGGGATTTTACTTGGTCATGCAATGAGAGATTGTCTGTATTGTGTCAGAAGAAAGAGGACTAAGTCACGAGTAATAGGTAGAGTCTCTTGGCTAAATCTATTTTGTTCAGGTTTTGCATTAAGACTTAAAGTGAAAGACTGTAGACTCAGGAGCAGCTGCATCCTATTTAATTCCCTCTCAAGAGGACACGGTGTAAGGCGCATGGGGATCTGGCGCCCTATGGCTGTGGTACAATAGGAAAGCGTAGCTTTCCCAAGTCGTGGCAGAGAGTACCGGCCCCAGGCAGCTCTGCTGCATCGGTTCCTACCATTTCTAGCCCAGAGGCAGCTTAGAGGCAGCCCTGCAGCTTTAGCTCCAGCCAGGCAAACCAGACGGCTCTCGGCGCTTTTGCCTTCTGTGCTTTGGCAGTGCTTTGGTTTCAGCTGGATCTGAACCAAAGACGGTCTCATACGCAAATCTGGAGCTGCTGTTTGAAGAGCATCCTTCTCTTTTGCCATTCCCAGGGTGAAAGCTGCTGTTCAGAGGGAACGGGGTGGGGGGAAGCTACAGTCAGGCTGGTTAGGCTGCCTGTTCTCTCTTAACTTTTGTCCTGTATGGCCATATATCAGCAACACGTGAATGAAGTCTTACTATTCTTGTGTGCATCTTAAAGCAATGCTTGGGACTGGCAATCACAGGTAGAGCTGCATCGTGCAGTGCTGTGAAATCTAAGTCTAAAGGTGCAAGATCTTTGGTACAAAAAGCTGATTTTCACTCAGTGAGTCTCAGTTTGGTATTCTGCTCTGTGCCTGGGGCTCCCTGCTGGCACTATGGTAAGACAAGGAAGAGCTGTAATAAACAATGAGAGGGAATGTAAGCCTCTAAAGAAATTATGATTAGTCTGATATGTAGGTTTTGTAACAGAGCAGCTCGCTATTGTGGAGTGTTTGTATCATAGCAGGAGATTTAAGGAGAGGTTTGAGTAGAGGCTGTGAGGTTAGCTTTGTGGATGTTCACTGGTAACAATTCTCTTACATAACAACACAACATAGAAAAAGAATATGCAGTGTTAACACTGCTCCATACCTCTCATCTTCTCCTTCCTCTTTCTTGTGACCTCGTAATGCCCCTCATCCTGGAACACAGAAATGTTGGGCCACAGTCTTCCCTGAAGAATAAAGGGACACTTGTGTAACTGAGAATCAGATTTCAAGGGTGCTGTATCCTGGTGAACAGTGAGGTAGCCAACGCACACACGAAGGTCTAGGCTTTGCTGTACAATCTAAACACTGAAATTATTTCTTAATTTAAGAAGGCAAAAAAACCAACCCGCGCCTTCTCATTACATCAGCTTTTTTTCCTGTGTGTTTATCTGGCTTTTCCATGGAAAATCTATCGTATCTCAGGTTCAGATGCCTTTGATTTCTGACCGAGCATAACTTGAAAAATAAACAAGTCAATCCTGACGTGTAACTGAGCTGATTGCTACATTTTCTAGTCACGCCTCTCTGTTGAAAACTTCCCCCACCCTCTTCTAGGTGTTGCCGTGGCATGTGGTTTGCTTTATGCATAGGCAAAGCAGTGCAATAATCTGCCTCTCACCAAGTAGAGTTATTTTGGAGAGCTAGTGAAACACTATAGGACGCAGCACTGTAAATCCTGTAAGTAAGCCTAACTGGCAGAAGCTTTTCGATGGCTAAACACTAATGGCTGGTTAGAGGGTCCTTTAAGTTCTGGAGAGGCAGTTTCATCAGCTGCGGTGGTGTTTTACTGTGAGAATAAATTATGGATGCTGCAGGAAGGACTGCGCTTACATGGAGATACAGAAGATGCTAATAAAAGGTTTGTAACTGTAGTCTGAAGGCAATGAAATGTTTGATCACTTTTGGTTCAAAGGTGTCAGTGTTCTTGAATTCATCCTTCCTATTTTCTAATATGTAAGTGTGATTCATCCTGGACAAAAATGCTGCTTAATTGTGTTTTCAGCATATGTGAGTTATGCGTTTGGTTTTTAGTTGGCTTCTTATGTAGTACTGATAAGAATAGTATTGAAGAAAATGGATTATACTGACATTAGACAGCTTGGAGGTAGCCTGGGGAAGACAGGTGCCTTCCCTCTGTGGAAATACTAATTCGCAGCAGATTTCAAGTAATGGATTTTTATTATCGTTACCAGTACTGATAGTCATCTTCTACTTTTAGTCTTACATTTGATTGTCATTAAGAAGATGCATATGTATGTTAGTGGAAAAGTACAAAATACAATTTCTTGTTTTCCATACTGAGTAGTATTTTCCAGATGGCAAATATTTCTGAACTTGAACATCAATTTAGTTTCTTTTCTGTTTATGAATAATAGACAATATTTACAAGTATGTGTGTATGCATTGTGTGCAAAATAATGTAAACATTGCTCAATATCATTAACCAAAAAAGAAACTGAATTACTGTTTCCTAAAACTAAGCAATATTTCTCTGAAAGTAAGCAAAACTTTAATTTTGAAATGCTGGAAAACTTAAAAATGTTCGTAGAAAATAATGAGGTGGTTTGGGAAATGGAGAGATTGGCGTAGGGAAAAGATTAAAATAACTTTGTTTGTATAAGTTAGCAGGGAGAAAAATAAAGCAGGATGCAATGACCAGTTATTTCTGAGAGAACAGTGACAATAAAGACATGGATGAATTCCGAATAGTGCCAGAGGTGCAAATGAAAATTTAAATTTTGCCTAGACTATCAGAAGACATTTCTAACTGACATTTCTAACTAACATGTCTACTTCGTGTAGGTTCATTGCAAGGAGCAATTAACACAACATCAAGTGAGGAGAGCTTTGCGCTCTTGGGCTTTGCCAGAGAGTGGCTTTGCACAGTAAAGCTGAAGAAGAAAGCTTCTAACAAAGCTTTTGCATTTTTGTTATGCATATAAGTAAAACTAATGTAACTTGCTAAGGCACAGGATTTTACTGAAGTTAATTTGCAGGAAATCATTGTAAAAGCTCTGAAACATAAGTTTCGTTCTTAATTTGTTTTAAAAGCATTAAAACATATTCAACTTTATTTAAGTTTAAAGGAAGAGCTACACACGTTTCTGAGTTCTGGTTCTGTAAACTTCATTCAAAGAGAGAGGTAACCCACGGATTTAATGGCTGTTTTTACTCAGAGCTACGAGGAAAAATTAGGAATTTCAGAATCAGACTGTCTAGCCAAATCCTAAGCCCGCTGAAGTCAACAGGCTTGTTTGGTTTCAGTTGGACCCCATGTCAGAGAGGAATCCTGGTTTTACAGTTCACAATTACAGAAGCAAAAACAAATTGCACCTTTCAACTGTTCTTCCCTGCCTGCAAGCACATTGCAAACAAATGACAAAGCACTTCAGGAGGAAAGGCTGGGCCACAAAGAACTTGCCAACAAGCCGGTTTATACTTGCTGTTGAAGCACAATAAAGTAGTCTACCTGAGCACAGGGTGCTTTTAAGAGCCTAAGAACAAGGTCATTCAAAAAGACTTTGAGACAAACAGGACTGAGCAGAACCATCTTTCCCTACTTCATTTTCTCTCAAGAATTAACTTCCTGGGAAAAAACAGTTTCTGAGACGAGGAAGAACTGGCAGTAAGCACAGGCTGAACAACATTTCCTTCAGGGCTTTTGAAGGGACGAGGTTTGCTTAGTTGTAAAGCAAGGATCTGCAGACTCGAATAGACTCAGTGAAGTCAAGTGCTGTTCTTGTTTCCTTAGTTTATTTTGTCTTTGTTTGCAAGTCACCCCATTGAACAGAGTACTTTTTACGTTCAGGGCTTCTCGGCTTGTTCTAACCACTGCATTACTCATGGATGCTTGAGCCAGTTCTCTGCCAAGCTCCTGCAGTCTTAAATAGCTTAGGAAAACACATGAGCCTTCTAGCATGTCTTAAAACTTGGTAAATAAAGGCTGTTTTGGGTGAGTAGCAGCAAGTTCCAAAGTTCACACCAAAAACAATCTGCTGTCTGTCTCTCCTCCTTTGCAGGGACAGAGCACAGCTCTGCATCTGAGCAGGGTGAAATGGAAGAGAAAAAGAATAGAACTGCAGATGCAAACCACTCAGAGATTTACAAGTATATAACTTAGGCTATGAGTAGTACCTACTGAATTATTGTTGTTTGGAAAAAGAACGAATACCATCTTACCATAGTGCTGGATTAAAGCAACTACTTTATGGCTGTTGCAGACACTGAGATGTCAGTAGGTTGAGTTCATTTTTGGCTGTGCAGTTTGAAATTTGCAAGCTGACAAGGCCAAACTGAATGGTACATTTTCCCAGCACTATTTTTGCAGGATTTTGGTGGGGGGGAGTTAAGGATGAATTCTTCATAGAGCAAGTTTTCTTCAGATGCTTCTCAATAGTTGTTAGAATGAGAAGCTGCTGGATATTCAGTACCTGATGAAATTACATCAAGTTCCTTTTCAAAGCCAACATTTAAATCCCTCTGCCTACAGGTATGACAGTTCTGCTAGCCCATCCTCAAAAGCGGAAGAAATGGCAACGGTAAGTAGCTTATCAATTTATTGTCTGCAATGCTTAAATACAGATTTTTCAAAAACTAGTCCCCTTGGTTTAGGCTGTTGCTTTAACATCTGTTTAAATAGTATTCTTGTTTTAAATGCTGAGTAAAATGTCTGTGTTGTGAACTTGTTGCATGCAGTAGAATGAGCTTGCCTGTTAGCTACAAAAGTCCAAAGCTTTCCTAGCTAGGCCCTGAGTCTAGCTCTGCCACATTTCACTTCTCTCGTAATGACAGAATAATTGCATGGATCTTTTCCTAGGTCAAGACCCTCACATATCTTGGCAACTGTAACCAACCTGTAAATAGATCAAAACTCACACTAAACAATAATCTAGTATATTCACTTTGTTTCATTTCATTTGTACAAGGATGAAAAAGAGTAGCTGGCTTGGGCAGGCAGTAGGCTTGGACCTTTTCTGCACAGTTTCCATGCACAGAGTTACCATGTAAATGTAAATTTTGAAGTAGGAAATTTTTTTTTGGATGTATGTTCCATTCGATAAGGACAAGCTCATTTTAAGGATAAAACAACAGATTTATTTCTGATGTAATTTAAGTGAATTTAAGTGCATGCTGTTGAAATAACAGATTTTCTTCCAAGGATTATATTTTCTATTTTAATTACTTTATTACCCTGTATTACTAGCGTGTTTTTCCTCATCTTCAATTGGGTGGTATAACCACAGAGGGGACTAAGAAGGTATACAGTGTATAATCAAAGGCACAGAGGATGTAAACTGGCCACCTCCCTTCTCTCATATTTCAAAAACAAAGGGATAATCTATATTAATATATGACTGAGCAAAGATCTTATCAGAGAATCCTGCCTGTTATATAAACATATTATATAAAGCTATTTTATAGCTAGACAAGTAAAATATCATGAATATAGTAAACAACAAAGTAGTAGGGTGGGTTTTTTTGAAAAAAGGAGAAAGAGTTTCAGCTAAAATAGTTCAGCAGTTAAACAGCTGTCTGCACTCCCACCATCTGAGACTGTGAGCTGAAAGAAATATGGGTGGGAGAGAACCTCTCCAGTTTAACATGTGATCCAAACACAGATGGGGAATAGGATGACATTTCCCCCACTTTTACCACTAAGTGCTATCTTACAATAAGAAAATGGACTGTAGTGTTAAATTATTAAATCTCTGTTGGGAGGTCAGTGTATGAATTTTAAAATACACTGGTCAAGGACGAAGTGATTGGGGAAAACAAATTGAGAGATACAATGAGGAATACAGTGCAATAAGGATGCATTTGGATAAAATAAGTAAACTATGCCCTTATCCAAAACATGCTACAGTATGAGGACAAGATGAGTAATTCGCCTTATTACATGTGTAGAAATCTATAAAATGCATGCAATTTTACAACCCTCAGTTGTGTATTTTAATAATACATTATTTAATGGACTGACAGAGTTTGCTCACCTCTGGGACTTGTGACACAGTTTGTGATGTGACATGTGAAATGTGATTTGAACCCACGTGTAGAACTGAAACCAGGTTGCCTTACAATTTTTAACAGGCTGAAATGTGTAATTCCCCAATGTCAACGGAAACAAGTGGTCATTCTTTTGATACAAACCAAAATGAAACAATGGAGAAAAGTACACTGGAATGGAATGAACAGCTAGAGAAGGAGATTTTCAGTGGTAAGTGTGTGTCCTTACTTTGTTCTGATGGTATTGTTACCAGAAGCGACTGTGGTTTGAGAGAATTTTCTGCAGAAGCACAGGCTTCATAGATATGGCTCATTTCTAGCAGAGTGGCTACTTTTTGTTCTCTTTGTCCGACCGCAGAATGTCTACTCCAACACTGACTTCCAGAGAGGTCACTGATCACTCTTAGAATTCATTTCACCTCATACTGATACAGTTCAGAAGAATCACATGTAACTGTGTACAGTTCTCTCTGCTGTTTCTGTCAGGAGCCCATACTGCGCCCTTTAGATGCAGACATACGGTTCTGTGAGAATTCTCTCCGTTTCCTGCATGCATAATTTTGATAATGATGAATTACTGGGTCTGGTTTTATAAACTGTAAAACCACAAAGCACAGCAGCAAGATGCATTATGGCATTCAGTTAGCTTTCTGGGAGCCTTTATAGCCCCAGTCAAGAGTGGCAGGTTCTTTTTCAGCTTGGCTCATGTCCTCCCAATGGAAGACTCAGAAACAACACATCTTTTTTCTTGTTCTATGCTGAGTTTCTCGGGAGTCTTCTCTTTTGTGTGCTGAAGAGAAACTTAGAAAAATGGAGAATTTTAGTACCTTTGGATCACATTTTACTCCAACTATACATACTTATCAATGCTTTCTTAATGCTTTTGTACTGTTAAGACAGATCTGTAAGGACTAATTGGTCAGTCTTACGTATTTAAGTGGATCAGGAAATTCTGTAACAAAACAGTCATATCCATTGTATATTATGTGTGGTATTTTCAAAATACCAGAAGAATACAATTAGCAAAGGCATAATTTGTTTTGACAATAAAAATAGTTTTAACATGTTGCTGTCAGTCTTCTGACTGAATATCTTCGTTAATTGAGCTATATAGTGTTTAATTCCAGTTCATGAGGTTGCCTATATATATGTGTGTGTATATATATATTTGTTGCTAGACTGAATCACAGGTTCCTAACTATTTAATTACCCTTTCTGTCCAGAAAATGCCATTTTCAGTGCTCATTTAAGTGTAATAGACTACAGTTCAGAAGAGAACTTCTTTTATGAATGAAACAAACAGTGGACATGCCAGACTACTGAATCTGCTTGTTTGATGGTTTGCGGGATTCTGTTTTCTTACAGTTCCATCATATCTGTGCTTTGTGAACACACAGAAAGGTCCATGTTTGCCTAGTGAATTCTTTTCAGGGATTTTTTTTTGCTTACAAACAATATTTGGAAGGTTTACACACACACACATATACAATGTGTGAGTGAGAACTCAGACTTCAAATTGTTTTGTTCTTCTTTTAAATAGCATGAAGACCAACATTTACATAAAGAGCAGTCATGGAGGAGTGCATTTTTTTTCTTATAGTCATAATGGGTGACTGCTGGAAGGTGCTATGGAGGAAGAATGTGTGGTTTGGGAAGGGTTTTGAATCCTGAGAAGCTGACTCCTTTTAAAGCCAGTTCTGATTATTAATGTAGTATATGAAACTTTTTAACATAAATAGTCAGAAGATTATTAAAGAAAACAAAACCAAGTATCTTTTTTTTTTTCCTTGTGCAGTTCTAAGTGATCTGGATGACCAGCTGGCCCAGGAACAAATCCAAGACCCTTTGGACAGAACAGTTTCTACTAGCAGTGCATCAAATGTCCAAAGCAGTAGTGCATTCCCTACTTCAAAGAGGCAGACTGCTAGTAGGGGGCAACAGAGAAATGACTGGAGTGACATGCCTAGCACATTTTTCCCAGATGGACTGAGAACACTCAGGGCCAAAGATGAACACAAGATTTTCATCAGACCGAGGAAGTTACACAGTGCATATATAAACTGGCACCAAACCGCCTTTCAAGAAGATTGCAGCTATGGGGATGCAATGGATGGAAATCCTCGTCTGCACCGTAGGAGGCTGTCTGCGGTTTCTTTCGGGCGGTCTTCAGAAGGGAGCTTATATCCCCCTTCCGTAACACAGAACAGTGGATTTAGGCACAAGAGTTGTATGAGCAGGGATACAGCTGGAAGAAGTTACTCTGTATGTTCCCTTCGGAGATGTTCATCATCGGTATCTTCTGATCAGCTATCAGCATCTAGTTTACAGCATCCATTGGCAAGGGAGAGCAAGAATGGTTTTGTACCAAGGTTTGGTCGACAGAACCCAAAGAGAATTCCTCTGTCTTCCATTGTATGGAACAACACACCAGACTCTTCTGAACAAACTCCAGAAAAAATGTTTAGAACTCAATCGCTGATGGAGTTTCATGCTACAGACCACGGTAGATATCCCAGCTCTTTACAAGAAACTAAGAAATACCCAAATTACCACTCAAAACACCACTACAGAAGATCTATTTCAAGCAGTAATTGCTTTAGTAGAGGTAGTTGCCCTGACAAAGCTACTTCTCCACTGCCCTTTGATAACTGGGAAAACTATCCTTTGTACAAATCAGAAAATAATCTCTCTAGATCCTACTATAGAGATACCTCTTCTCACGGCAAGTTGTATGCAAACCAAAAAAATTCTTCTTACGGAAGAAAAGACAGCTATCTTTCTTGGGCTGATATTCCTCAGTGTTACAGTGATGAAGTGTTTGTTTCCCCTGATTCCAGCTTTGAAGTGTTTATGGCTAATTTAAATGACCAGCAGTGGGCACATACAAAGAATGCCAAGTTTGGTTCACAGCGCCTGCAGAACGATTTTCACATGTACTCTCCAGAAAATACAAGTCTCAAAAGGATGACAAGAACTGCAAACAGAACTTTTTCAGAATTCACTGAGGGCTGTCAGCCTTGGCTGAGTTGTAACTCTTCTGTTTCTTCATCTGGTATCAGAACTGATGAGTCAGTCTTTCCCAATTCAAAGGACCAAGCAAAACCTACAGGACCGAACAGGAATTCAGTCGTCGTTACCCAAAGGAGTACTAAGGCAGACTTTGCACACCTGGAAAAGGCAGAATGTATGAAACAGCCGGATGAAGACATGCTGTTACAGTCCGTTCCTCAACAAGCAGATACAAGCTACATCAACGCACGGAGTTTTTCCCCTAACAGCCCTGCTTCTGCCATGTGGCAAAGAGATGTGTCTCTCTTTAACACAATGACATCAAAGAGACAAACCCAAGCCACTGCCAAAAGAGATACTGCGAAAATTTATACATCAAACGGTGATAAAAGAAATTTAGAAATGAAGGAAAATGATTGCCCACCCAACAGTGTGTTCAGTCAGCCTCCCTGCATTTTGCCAGCTGATGAGAGCAGGAAGGAACCTTTTCTTCCAAGTCAGAAAGAATGGGAACATAATCTGCATTATGCGGCACAAAGAGAGAGCGTCAAACAGGGTAACTGGAGTGCAGAAGCCCTTAACGAAGCTACTCCGAAGAGACACTCCTCACTACTGAATGTTACTTCTGCTCTATCCGCTGAAAAATCAGCAAACTGTCAAGGCATGTTGTCCTGTCCTCCTGAGTGCTCATCTAGTTTCTCAAAAAACTCCCCACAAGCACTTTTTCATAAAGACAATTCTAAATGCTTAGGAACACTAACTAGCTCTTCAGTAAATTGCACAGTTACTGAATCTCAAGCAGAAGAGGGAAAAACAGTTCCAGTGAGCAGAACAGGTGTTAGCAACGAGATTTCACAGAAAACACTGCAAAATGCAAGCACTTTAGTTACTAAGGACTGTAATGGACAATTCACTCCTAGTTCTCCACAAAATGGAAATTCTGGAAGTATTTATATGCATAGCTTTGATGGAGACCCCAATACCTCTGAAAGTAGTTTAAGCTATTTTTGCCTTGAACAAGGAACTGGAAAAATGAGGAGTACTTCACCTTGCATCGGAAGGTTTCACAAGCAAGACAGCTCGCCAAGACATACGAGTAGCTGCAGTATTACTGGCTCCCCTGGCAGAAACAGCTCCAAGTCTTCTGACCCCCTTGTTATTTATTACACTTTGCCTAGAAAATCAGCTAGCATTGCAGGTAGTATTATGTCAGATACACCCATCTCCTTACCTAGAGAAAGCAGAACAACACATGGTTGTTTAAGGTCTGAAACGCCGCATAGAGCTGACACCTTTTATTCTAATCAAAGAGATGTGTCTTGTTTAGACCCAAAATGTTCCTTTTTAACGTCAGCATCATTAAATGCTGCTACAAGTAACCAAGATTACCCCAGTCCTTTGACCAAAAGTATTAATGATTCAATAAGTAGTAGTACATCAGTTGATCTGGCAGGCAGATGTAAACGTCTAAGTAGAAGAGAATCCTCCGTATTTTCAGATTATAGGGAGGGGGGAAATTTTTTGCAGAAATATAAAACCACAAGCACATTTACAGTTTGTGTTGATGAAGATCATGTCAAGTATCATGAATTAGTTTCAATTTATTACACACTACCACGGAGGCATTCAAAAACATTTTGTAGCCTCTTTAGAGATAATTCAGAGGATGCAGATTTACCTTGTCCCAAAGAAAATGCTCAGTCACCAAGAATACAAAGCAAGGAAAATGAAGCTCATATGAGTTTAGCAAATGTTTTTTTCCCTACTACTTCAGAAAAAGAGGTGCCTTCATATTCTTCTGACCAAGTATCTTCAGTTCTGGTCACACCTCAGAATTTGAGAACTGCTGTTGATAGTGAAGAAGAGAATTCTCACTTATCCCCTAGCTCCGAGAAGTCAGTGAGCGTGGTAACTAACAAGAAAGATAATTCAGCACATCTTTCATTAGCGGAAAATGTGCTTTCTGATGTGGCGACAAAAGAAATGTCTTTTGGTGGCCCACAATCCACTGCGATAGTGGCTAAGTCAGGTAAGGCCATTTCTGATGCTTCAAGCAGCCAAAAGGCAGAAATACATCTGAAAGAAAAGAAGGAATTTTTACAAAGAGCCACACCACTAACGTCCACTTTATCAACCCCTCCCAAGCCAGGCAGACATTTAGAGAATCCTTTATATTCTACTTCAACAAATAAGAATATTATACAGAAGGGAAGCTCTGAAAGTTGCTCTCAGGCCCCAAAAGTGAACAACAAGAAAAATCTGAACAGTTTACTCCTCCGCTCTGGAGAGAAGAGTTCCCTCGGAAGGAGTGGTAACACAGAGCATGCTGATGTGTCACTCACTCCCGTGGAAGACATGTACAGGGACAGTACCCAAGTTAAACGGAGAGTAAACTTCCTACACCGAACCACCCCTCTGTGTAATAATAAATTTAGTGGACTGCAATTAAGGCCTGACAGTTCAAGAAAAAAAGAAAATGGTTTAAACTTTTGTAGCAAAGTGCTTCCAGAGTCTCAGAGCAAAACATCTGAGGTAAGCACAGCTCCCAGTGCTGATCCCTTACTTCAGCTAGACAAAGTGGCTAGCACAGATACAGATGAAGTAAAGAATTCAAAAATTAAAAAAGAGCAAAACTCACAGAGTTCTCATATGGGTAAAGTTTACAGCAGTTTTCAGCAATCAGAGAGGCATAGTGAAGGCAACCTGAACATTAAAGTTCCCAGGGCTACACAAGATAAGAAGATAACACAGAGTGCAGAAGATGAGAACAAGCTTCTCTCTGACTGCACAAGAGACAAAGTCAAAGATATAGAAAAAAGGAAAAACAGACCTTCAATTAAAAATAAATTGGCAGCTGTTTACAAAACAAGTCGTAAATTTTCAAGTAAAAATTTACCCCCCAAACCACACATAAGTAACATTTTTTCACAGAATGATGGAAGTGCCACTTCTTTAGAGGTCAACATGTCCCTTGACTCATTGATTTCAATGGATTCCCACCAGCCATTCCTGGAGTTGGACAATGAAAATCAGAATCACAGTCTGAACTCTGATAAGAATATGCCAAGACCAAGAACAGCTGAGAATAAGAAGAATGAAAATCAGAATGATCCTTCTTTTCTTGTTAACACCAAAAGGAGGCCTTTTACAAGTTCATACACCCAGAAGGAAACCATCGGTCCTCAAAAAACTGCAGTGAAAGTGGAAAATAGGCCAAGACTCACAACCCTATTTCCAGATAAAGCAGTAACCACGAGAAATAAGAATTCCCAAACACTTGATCTCGGGTTAGAAAGCAGAAGCCAGCCCATCGCTCCCAGTGCTACTACCTCATACCCACTGGATGAAGAGAAAGGAAGAGCTAGCAGCCATGCCTGCGCTCCCGCCTCGCCACTTTTAACTGACAAAAACTCAAACACCTATGTAAATAACTGCTTGCAGGCAGACACGCGTCCAGAGCAAAACTTGACTTCCCAGACAGTGCTTGGTCAGCGTCAAAATGCCTCTCAGCCTACTGGCTTAGAGAACGCTAACCTCAATAGCTATCAGTTGCGCAAGAGCCATGCGAAAAGTCAGCGTGAGCGTCACCTCTCTGAGAGCATTTGTGCTCGAGATTCCTTTGAGACCTCTGCCTCAGGAAGCAATATTCTGCCCAAAGATGGCATACACGGGAAGAGATTTAAATCTTACTCAGAGCTGTTGTCTTGTGACGAGAATGAAAACTGGGCGTCAGACGATGAGAAATGTTACAGCACTAGAAATTTAATGTATCCGTCTGTGGAATTTGGTATATTTGGCAAAGAGCAACAACTGGCTTTCCTGGAAAATATCAAGAGGTCACTCACAGAAGGGCGATTATGGAGACCATGTCTTCTTAATAACCCTGGCGCTTTCAGAGATACAGAGAACTCTTCTATAAACAGGGCTGAGCTTCTGAGCTCGAGTTCTGCTGGGAGCAAAATGTCATCAGCTGCTTCGTCCCCCCGAGAGCTGACAGATACCTACGTGGAAGACCCAGCTGCTTATTCGGACTCAGACAGTGATACCACCACCGATGATGAATATTACCTAGATGAGATAGATAAAGAATCAGAGCTATGAAGGGACTGTGGTACTAAGAGGGCATGATGGCGTGGTAGTTTCTGGGCAGGCAAAAACATGTCAAATACGTTGTGAGCCCGTTCTTGTGCTGCTATAAATTGGTACAGCTTCCTTAGTTTCAAGGGAGTTACTATGTTATCTTAGCTGAGCATTTGACTTTTGTATTAAATGTGTTGCTGAACTATTTCTGTTTCTCTTAGCAGGGAAAAACAATGTTAAAAAATCCCTTCCCCAAATAATAGAAGGCAAACTGCTGTGGAGTTTTGGGCAGTGTAAGTCCAGGGATGGCTTTCCTCTGAGTCAGCAAGCAGTACTTAGGTTCCTGCCAGCTACGCAGTGCTGGAATGGATAAATTCTAGCTTGAGCTGCTTTTTCTTACAGAACTTAACAGAAAACCAAGAAGTTACTTTGCTGATAATTTGCTGTTTCTCCGATCTTCCGCATTATCAAGCATGATAACACTAACCCATCCCACTGAACAAATATCCTCACAAAATGAAACCTCTTCAATTTTTACAGCGTATTCTGTATGAATGTTCTGTTTCTGCATTCCTGGGAAGCATAGCAGCAATGTCCCTGGTGGCATTCGTTCTGCCGTGCTGTTGAGGCAGATTCCACACCAGGACTTTTCAGCATTGCGAGAGCGGTGAGCAATGTGAGTTGCAGAAGTACTTCTAGTGTAGGAGAAAAAGCTCAACACAGGGCACAGCACTAAAAACTGACCGAAAGAAAGACAAGTGAGCAGGGAAATCTGCTTTCCAGACATGGAAGATTCATAACTGGCACAGCTTTGGTTACAGTTGACATGATTGGCCAGATTTCTGCCTTTGACTTAGAAACAGGTTAATTTGGATTAATAGTCAGACACTTTCAACAAATCAAAATATAAAAAGATTTAGCCTGTTGATTTCCTATATTAACCTCATAGGCTGAATCTTAAGTTGTCTTAGTAGTGGGAAGATAACTGAAACAACTTGTGAGGTCCCAAAGTTCTGCAGCTGCCTCTGCTTGGCTGGTCTCAGGATGAGGCAGCTGCAGCCACTGGGCTCCTCCAGGGCAGCCTGGGAGGGCACTTGGCTGGGGCACCACTGCACCGTACAGGCTGGTAGCTTTTTACATGCAAAGTAAATAAAACCAGTAAGAAAGGCTCTTTGCCCTTTGCTAAATTACCATCCCTTTTTGGTATTTTTCACCTGTTCCTGCTGTGACCACAGTACTCTTTATCCTCCAAACGGAATGGCTGTAAGCATGTTCCATTGGCTCTTCTTCAGCCACAACAATAATGTAGTATTATTACTCAGTAGCCAAAACTTGTCCCTGGCCATTAAATTTCTAAGTAAGTTTTGTTCACTTTTTATGAAAAATCAGAAGTGGCTCACTGAGCCAGAAAATATATTTTAAAATAATTACACATTTTCTTCTACTTTATTTCTAATTTCATATGGTCTGAAATGATGGTCCATATTTTTATATGCTTTTTAATCCAATAAAATTTCTGTAGGACATAATTATATTTTTCTAACTGGAAGGACAGTATACCAGTATTTTAAAATAATATATTTTACACAAAACAAGCAATGCTTGTATCACTGACTACTCCACAAGAAACTAAAAGATGACAATATTACAGTAGGTAAGAGGTATCCTTATTTTGTCATACTGTAAGCTTCGTTAAAGAAGTGGGTCTGTAGTTCAAATCTGTACTGATGTATAAGTATTATTACTTTATGCTGGGGTAATTTGTCTTTTGTTGTACATAGAAGGACTAACATAAACTGTATATTTATAGTCAGAATTGATCTCTATGACGTGCCTGTTTCACAAGGATACAGGAATATGCTGACATAGGCAATGCTGTAAGGAAACGACTACTGTATAATTGCAGTCTTGTAAAATGTGGTATTCTAAGGAGAAATTATGTTTTTCTGTAAATGTTTCTATTCTCTATGTACAGGATTCTGTAGAGTAAGACAATAAAACCAGCTGAGTATCTGTGTGGAATTTCTGCTGTTGTACATTTCTGCAAAATGCATTAATCCAAAAATTTGGGATACCAGCCTCCACAAGGTAAAGAATAATAAAAGAAATGTTTACAAAGGAAGTAAATGGTCACAGAGGTTTTCTTGACTAGAGGTGGATGGTTTAGAACATTTTTATTTGTAAATATTTTCTACCCATTCAACAGCAGGTGGATTAACTTCTCACCTTGCAGGCATACAGGTTTTTCATTTGCTATGCTGTGTATGACAGGAAATCAGGTGGCTTGATTTAATGATTTAATGTAAGCAAGTAAAAACTGCTTCTGATTGTCAATCAGTTGTGGAAGACTGCAGCCTGTTAAGGATCTGTAAACTAAAATTTACACTGAATAATAGTGTTCTAACAGTCGATTGCATGAAAACATAGGGAGAAATACCTTCTGAATAGTAATCGGTTCCATTCATTTCAGCAAAGCCAAATTTTGACACTTCCATTCTTCCAAGATTTTCTTTGGCAAAGATATATTCTATAAATATTGATAATTTATAGGATTTTCGTATTTAAAACTATTTGTTTGAAATAAATCCTGCATTCACATGAAAAAAATGTATTGGTACTGTATTTGTTTTTCACTTGCTGTGAATGCAATAGACTATTAATAAAAAAATAAATTCCAGCATCCTAATATGGTTGCCAACATCATCAGGGTGCTGATGGCCAACAAAGCCATGGATTGAGTGGGGCAGCCAGTCCTGGTCCATCTTGCAGCTGTAGCCAGCGGTCACATCAGCTGCTGGGCTCAGGCCTGCCTCCTGCACGGGAAGGATGTGCTGCCTTCTCCTGTCCTGCCAGCTGAGGAGTCTCCAGCACACAAAGATTTTCCTGTCAGTGGTAGAATCTTTACAGTAGACATATTAAGCCCTTAGAGAGCTGTATGCCTGTAACTTGCCTTGAGGTGCCAATACTCCATGTAGGGGCCAGGGGTAGTGTTTGATGAGTAGTTTTACAAGGTGATGAGCTCCACGTGAAAATCCCTTCAGCTGCAATTAGGCCTGAGTGAAACTGGGCTGCCACGTGCCGTGTAATGGTGTGTGAGACTCATCACGGTCTTTCGGCCTTAATTACTACAGCCAGTATTTGTGGTACCTGAGCTCAGTGACGCAGTCCCTCAGCCTGGCTTCAGAAGGAAACATGGTTTATGAACTAAGGTGGTTTTTCTGTCTAGACCTCTCTCCACCCAGGAGGCCATGCATGTACCCAGATGATCTCTGAGCATTCTACCATCTTGATGACATTTGAAATAAGGGAAAGAAGTTTCATGGTTTCATCAAAGGATAACTCAGGGTAGGTGTGACCTCAGAAAGTCTCTGGTCCAGCCTCCTGCTCACAGCAGATTGGCTTCGAGGTCAGGGCTGGCTTCTCGAGGCTTCATCCAGTTGAGGCTTGAAAATCTCTGAAGATGGAGACTGGGCGGCCTCTCTGGGTAACCTGTGCCTCAGTCTGTAACATGGACATGTTACAGGGTGACCATCTCTTCTTTCAACTCATGCCAGTTGTCTTTCATCCTTCTGCCCTGCCACCATCCCATGATGTTCCTGGGGGCTTCTGTAAGGTTCACCTCCTCATCGAAGGTATCTCTTAACAGGCTGAACAAGTCCAGCTGCCTCAGCCTCTCCTCACAGGGCCGGTGCTCCAGCTCTGCCATCTCAGTGGCTTCCCCTGGAACTGATCCAGTTTATTGATGTCTTGTACTGTGGAGCACAAGGCTGGATGCAGGATCTAGCTGTGGTCTAACAAGTACTGAGTGGAGGGGGATAATGACTCCCCTCGACCTCTGGCTCTGCCCCGTTCATACAGCCCAGGCTGCTGCTGGCCATTGTTACTGCCAGGGCTCATTGATGGCCCGTGTCCCTCTCCCTGCCCACCAGGACCTCCAGGGCCATTCTCTCAGAGCTGGTCCCAGCCCATACCAGAACAGAGGTGGCTCCTTCCCAGGGATAGGGGCCTGAAAGGGATCAGACAGCTACAGAAGCTGATAGCTGCACAGACCACCTCGCCTTGGTACAGCAGAAGCCGTGGGACAGAGAGACTCAAGGCGAGAACAAGGAGCGAAGACACGAAGAGAACGCCACGACCTGGCCACTCTGGCATAAAGAGGATGATAGCAAGGACACCGCTGGCGCAAGGGGATCTCTGCAAGGACTCGATAATGTTGCTAAGGGAACAGGGGCAAAGGGGGTCTGAATGGAAAATCTTGTCCCGAAGTTGGAGAGCTATAAACGCTGGTGATTAGTGTAATAAACTGGCTTTGCTTGCTGGCTTTGCTAGCACACAGCAGGGTCCGTGTCTTTCTCAATCGCTGCCAAATGGTGCTTCCGTGTGAGGACCGACAGCTCGCCCAGCTGCACGTCCAGCGGGGAGCCCCACGGGACTTGAAGTGTCCTCTGAGAGGAAGCGGGAGTTCGGCCGACATTAAATCCCTTCGAGTTTTGAAGGTGAGCTGTGAGGAACATGGGCAGTAGTACGTCCTCAGAAGACAAGCATGTTTACGAACTTAGGTCTAAACTTTTGGAGAAACAAGGCAAATCTGTTGCTCCTCCCTCTCTTAGGCTGATCCTACGCTGGGCGGAATCACACGTTAAAGGGTAAAGCCCCAGCACTGCTTTTTCAGCGGAATTATGGGAATAAGGGGAGGTGAAACTGGGACAGAGTGACTAAGTAGCTGACTTGTTACCTGCTTGGCGAGCTGTTTTAGAAACTCTTAAAGCCCAGGAAGGTGCCGGGGGTAAATCAAGTGCTGTCGCCAGCTCCGGCTGCAACTCCGCCGCGCCGCGCCCCCCCTCCGCTACTGCCCCTCCGGCAGCTCCGACCTCTTGTCGCAGCACTGCAGGGCAGCCCTCGCCGTGCTCCGCGCCCCCGCCACCCGCGGAGGCACAAGCCTCTGACACTCCGGCACGGGCTCCCGCAGTTCAGTTTGCCGCTTCTGATGGGGATGCAGTATTTGACAACTATCCCTTTGATCCCGGACCTGCGGACCCTGAAAAGGAGCCTGATTTATATCCCCCTAATCCGCATAACAATTGGCGCAGCCTTCTCCAACAAGCATTAGAATCAGGCCACTTGGAAACTGTACGAGCCATTGTAGACGTAGTGATTTATCACGGTCAGCGCCGCCCTCCCCCCCGCTTGGGAAGGCTTGCCTTTCTCAGTCATTAAGGAATTAAGGCGTACCGTCACGGAATATGGCATCACTTCCCCTTATTTTACTAACATGCTTTTTCACTGTTCTCAGTTCCTATACTATGACTCCCCACGATTTAAAATCGCTTTCCCAGCTGCTGCTTTCACCTACGCAATGTACGCTGTGGGAAGCAGAGTGGAGAAAGCTGTTAGAAGTGAGACTCTGAACTTATGCGGGGAATGCGAATCCACAACTTGCTGCTTTAACACTTGACCACCTCATGGGAACGGGCCAGCATTCTCAGCCAGAAACTCAAGCGCGGGGGATCTCCCGTGAAGCTTTAAACGATGCTAGAGATGATGCATATCGCGCTTTTTTGCAAGTCCCCGATGCCGGTAAACCGCAAAAGGCTTTCACATCCCTAATTCAAGGGGCAAAAGAACCGTACATGCAGTTCATCAGTCGACTTCGAGAGGCGTTAGATAAACAAGTTGCTCATCAAGAAGCTCGAGATGTTATTCTTTTAAATTTGGCAGTAGAAAATGCTAACACTGACTGTCAAAAGGTTCTCGGGCCACTTAAAAACCCCACAATTACAGAAATGGTTGAAGCATGTAAGCGTATCGGAACGGCTGAACACAAATTTGAAGTTACGGCTGCTGCCTTTGCTGCGCTTAAGGTGGCTCCTGGTCCCGCAGGACAGATGTATCAAATTTGGTTGTGGAAAACTAGGCCACCTTAAGAAAGATTGTTATGCTTTAAAAGAAGCCAAATCCAAAAAGCTCGGGGTTTGTCCGCGATGCCGCAAAGGACGGCACTACGCTGACCAGTGGCGCTCTAAATATGATATTGACGGCAAACCCATTTCGGGAAACTTGAATGGGAGCTCGGGGCAGCGCCGCGCTCAGGCACAAATCCCTCAGCCGACCCCTGCAGCGGGAGTGTTGCAGCCTTACAGCCAACGCCGTGCGGCAGCGCCGGCGTGCATCTCGCAAGCGCCCGCACAGTAACTGCTTTAGACTCCTCCGTCCATCTGATCCCCAGGGGGTTAATGGACCTGTAGGACAAGGACGGAGTGCGTTGTTTTTGGGACATCCCTCAATCACTTTAACGGGATTGTTTGTGCTCCCAGGACTAACAGATGCAGACTTTTTAGGAGAAGTCAAAACCGTGGGCTGGATTCCCTTTCCCCCATGTACTGTGTCCCAGGGTTCTAAAATTGCTCAATTAATATTTTTTACAGCGCCAATGTCTACTAACACAGTGCAAAAACGGAGCGGGGAGGAGGGCTTTGGATGCACAGGAGCACCTCAAATTTTCTGGACTCAGCAGCCGACTGTTCAGCGTCCCACTTGCAAATGCAAACTGTTCTGGCAAGGACAGCATGTCCCACTCACAGGCACTATTGATGCGGGAGCTGATGTTACGGTCATTTCACAAGCTAAACGGCCCCCTAGATGGCCACTTACTGCGGTTCCCCAAGCACTCACTGGCATTGGGGGGAGCAGTACTAGCTTTCAAAGCAAATATTGTATCCAAATTGTGGGTCCTGAGGGACATACTGCTACCATCAAGCCTTTCGTTTTTCAGATTCCCATGGTACTATGGGGCCGTGACATGCCCCATAGTCAGAATTGGATCTGATTTTTCGTAGGGGCCACTGATTTGTGCACTGCCCTAAAACTGACCTGGAAAACCAANCCCTAAAACTGACCTGGAAAACAAACGAACCGGTCTGGGTAGATCAGTGGCCCCTGCAAACTGAAAAATCACACGTCTTACAAAATCTGGTTGAAGAACAATTGTCCCCTCCACGAGCCCCTGGAATTCTCCTGTATTTGTCATTCGAAAAAGGAGTGGTAAGTGGCGTTTGCTTCATGATCTCAGAAAAATAAATGCAGTCATGGAAGACACGGGAGTCCTGCAGCCAGGATTCCCATCACCTACCATGATTCCTCAAAATTGGCACTTGACAATTATTGATTTAAAAGATTGCTTTTTTACAATTCCTCTGCACCCAGAGGATGCATTGAAATTTGCCTTTTCAGTCCAAATATGCAAGAACCTTTGCAAAGATTCCACTGGGCGGTTTTGCCCCAAGGGATGAAAAACAGTCCTACAATTTGTCAGTGGTTTGTCGCACAGGCCCTTAGCCCAGTACGACAGGCAAAGCCTCGTGTGTTACTATATCACTATGTGGATGATATTCTCATTGCAGCTGAAAAACAAGATGACATAAAGGAAACCTTAGCCCTCACCACAGAAGTTGTAAAATGTGTGAGATTGCAAATAGCCCAGGATAAAATTCAGCAAATGCCTCCATGGCAATATTTAGGTTGGCGTATTAGATCCCAAACCGTACAGCCGCAGCAATTACAGATTCCAAACAAAATTTCTACATTACACGAGGTACAAAAGTTACTAGGAACCATTAATTGGGTGAGACTTGCTGGGAATCACAAACTCAGATTTAGCTCCCCTTTTTGCTTTGTTAAAGGAAGAGCCTGACTTGTCTTCCCCTTGCAAAAGGTGTCCGATGCCATTCCCCTAAGGCAAGCATCACAATGGGCACCTGATCTCCCATTTTTACTAATTCTTTTAAATCCTTCACATGCTTTGTTGTACCAATAGGATCCTAATATAGCCGACTCTTTGCTTACCATTGAATGGATTTTTTTGCCACATCAAATGACAATTGTTACTCAACATTAAATGTTTGCACAACTTATTATCAAGGCACTGCAGAGACTATACATGCTGACAGGTCGTGATTTTGAACAAATTAGCGTACCCATAACTGCTGTTTACCCGCAATGGCTTTTGCAGACATCAGGACCTTTTCGGATTACACTTGCTGACTTTTCAGGTCAGATTACTCTCCATCTGTTGCCTCATAAATTGCTAACTACTAACTTTAATATTCTTTTAAAACCTAGGTGCAGTGAGATTCCTTTGCAAGCTCTTAGTGTATTTACTGATGGCTCTGGACG
>VZTA01008453.1:356960-375479 GCA_013398855.1 Mohoua ochrocephala | reverse complement strand
AAAGTTTTGCAGCTATTCATCCTTTAATAAGGATCATTATTTACAGAAAGTTATTCAGCATTTATTGAGAATGCAAGGAAATACAAAATCCATGGATTTCAAACTTTAAACAATGGGTTCCAGTAAACTGGCACTCAAAATAAAAAGATTGCACTCATGTAAGCATTTTGACACAGACAGACGATGCATCTCCAGGAGACAAATTAAAGGGTGATGGCTCCACTGAAGAGTTATGTGACAGGAGTACACTGTACTATGCATAGCACATAAATGCTAGATAGATCTCTCATTTTTTGAGTTCCTTATTAATTGCAAGATGTTATTCATAGGAGATGTCTAAGCAGCCCTAAATGTAGAGCTCTCTCAGTGATTCAGCATCTGTAGGTCTGCAGCAAAAATTTTTTGGTTTTGTGGGATAATGGGAAAGCAGCTAAACCTAAATCCAGCCTGAATTCCTACCCCTTTCTTCTCCAGTCTTGGGGTACAATTCTCCTACCTCCTTTGGTTACCTTAAATCAGTACACAACTGTAGAGAGAACTGGTTGTGCAACCAAAACAGAAAACCCATCCTCCCAAAAAGATTGTTCTGACAGATCAGTGCCTCAGCTTACCTTCAGTCATGTGCCCCTTACATCTAGGGCCAAGGCTGTGTAGGTGAATGCAAACTATGCCTTTCATTGGCAGCCCAAAACTGTATTTCATCATTAGAAATGCAGGTTTACAGAGGTTTTTAAAGACTTATCTAAAATGTTCATTTTGGGGGAGGTACACATGCATAAAATAATTTTTTTTTTATCCACAGGAAAGCCATAGAAGTTGCTCTATAGTCTACACAAAATTTTTAATTCTAAATAGACTGCTCTTCTGTTGTTTACTACTTTAACTCAGTAAAGCAGTAAAGATTTAAATCAGACTGAAACCGATGACCGATATCCTAGCAATTTGTCTAACATAAAAATCCATTTGTTCCTCCTGTACACTCTGGGAACAAATAACATTACCCCTTTGCTTTAAGGGACCCAGAAGCCAAGAAAAATTTCTGTTGCATTTGGCATATTTCAATCACTGTAGATCTATTTATACACATGCTTCCACCACCAGGTGTGAACCCAAGGAAAGTAGGAAAGTCTCATTCAGTCAGGATACTGCTACAGCAGCGTTTTCCAGATTGGCCAGTAGTGCATACATTCAGCTGAACGCAGAGTTTGAAAAAAATGGAAGTTAAAAACAAAAAAAATCAAGCCCTGATTAACTTCACACAGCTAGAGGCTGAGAGCACCACAGCCTTGTTTCAGATATGAAATAAATACTTTTATAATTTTAAATTGAAATTATCCCTTTAAGTCTATTTATGCATTTACTCTTCATACTCATATTCCAGCTTCCTCAGCAGCATACAGACAGTTAAAACCCAATGCTTATTAGAATAGACTTCTGGTGGGAAGTGCTAAGAATTCACCCCACTGCCTACCAATCTATCCAGAAATCTGTTCTCACTCCTACTTCCTCCTGTCTGTTCCTTTCTGAAACAGCAGTAGGGGGGTTGGGAGCTTGCCTTTCCTCTACTGGATCACAGTTGTGTACATGAACTATACCAGACCATATGGCAATCTCTCTCAATTCGTAAGAGGCAAAACAAGCTTCCTACCAAGCCAATCTGAAGAGAAGCAGGTAAGAGCGAGAGCCTACAGACACCAGTGTCCACATGCCATGTCCACGTGTCACAGAGACCAGTTACTACATCCTGCCTATATATTAATGTAACAAGTAGGAAGTAGAGGAAACGTTACTTCAAGGATAAGAGCAGCCCTGTCCATACTCACAGATGCATGCTCCAGCTTCTATCTAGCTGCCTACATGCAAGTACAAGTGGTCCAGAGAAAAACAAAAGACTCGGATGTATTATTTAGCATGCAGGAAGGCTTTGACATAAAGAAAATTACTGTATTGGAGAAAAAAGAAGTACTGTTTGATGAGCAATGCGTGCAGAGGATAAGCCCACCGCGGGAGAGTGAGACTAAAGAGAAAGGTTAGAATCTGAAAAAAAAACCTCCATGGCTGCCTGGAAGCTGCCAGACAAAACCAGTCCAATCAGAAACATAGTGAAGATGGATTTTCCTTTCATGAAGGGAAAGCATTAAAGCTTTAGTGAACACCAAATTGCAAAAAACCAGTAGGAAAACCACGCCAAGACACAGCACCGCAGGAAGAGCTGAGTCTACTCACGCTCAGTGAAGAGCTGATAAGATTCTCAAAAGGGCCCAACCTTTAGATCCACAAACCTGTGTTTAACTCTGGTAAAACCAAAACTGTCTGATAAATACGCTGAAATAGGATCTTGCTCATGTTCGTTTCTGGGAAGTTAAAAATTGTTTTTACAGAGATTTTATTTTCAATCTAATATATCAATAATTGCATTTCACAACAGCTTTTAGCCCAGCAACCATGTTCTTACGTAAAATAGTACATAATTTTGTCAACATTTTTATATTAGGTGTTAGGGTACACAATTTACATGAGCATGCAAGAAGTGACTTGACAGAAAATAGTTCCCTCAGCTGGAGCTACGTAATTTTTACTTTTTAGTTTAATTCAACTAGTAGAGTCACTATATCTGTATGACAACATAGTCATCTAATTTTCCTATTTAATTTTTCTGCTCACTGCTATGTTCTTAAATTCTTTACTACCACATAGATAAGTTCCTGAGAACAACAAGAGGCAGCTCTACCAGAGGGAATAGGGAGCAAAACCGAAGCGGCAGAAGGCATTGCCTATTACCTGCCCTAAAGAACCATGAAAACCACCAGAGACAAAAAACTGGCCATCCAGGATCTGCCTATATTGAAACATTACTGCAATAAGGACCAAAACTAAACCAGTTTCCCATTGCATCATTTCTTCATCAATATCCTACACAACATGGAAACAGACATGGGCCACACAGGATAAGAAATGCATAAAAGTCTGCCTTTAATTTAAAGGTGTTAATGCACCTGTAACCTGCAACCAATGACCTATGACATTTGATACACTAATACCAGAAGTGTTATTGTAAAGAACCATTCGATCCTCATATTAAGGTTAAATATTCATCCCTCTCAATATGAGAGATTGTATACTTCACTCTGTCCACATTACATTAAAAAAAAGTACATAAACAATTAAAGAAATAAGGAATTTTAACAAAATCCCTAAGCACTAAACTAAGAAGAAGCCTGACCACATATGTATTTCCCTTAGAGGGAAAAAGTCATCCTCTACTGAAACACTGCTCTAGGTATGACAGAAGAGTCACACTTCCAGAATACCAGAGAAAAATAATTTTATTTTCATTGATAAGCAACTATGAAAAGATGGCACCTTTTCATTTTCTTGGTTCTGCTTTATGTCATAACTTCATGTTAAGATTAAACATGCAAAAAACCTTAAGGGTTCAAACGTTAGTGTGAAAAAGTTGAAGGCTTATAACTTTCCCTCACTTAAACTTTATAATGAATACTGGCAGGAGAACGTCAAAGATGCCACGAGCCTATCCCATTTTCAACCTTCAGAAGATAGCGGTAAAAAAAAAAAAAACAGCAAACCAAACAACCCCAACCAAAAAATCACAATTTCCCCCCAAAAAACCCTACCTTTGACAGAAACTTAAAAATCTGTGTTTGACAGCAAAGAGTTTAAATACTAAATCTTAGAAGTCCTATAGGGCAATACAGATTTGAGAAATTTCATGGCACCTCTTTAGGAATGAGGTTCTCTAATTCACACAACAATAATTGGAGAAATTTGAGGTTCAGTTAGTATCAAGCATCATTGTTTCTTAAGGGGTTTTCCCAGACAGATTATATGTCAAATAAATTTAACCCCAGAGATGTAACATGATCTTATAATAGTTTGACTAAATTACAAGTTTTAAAGTAGACAGCCATCAAAGTAAGGAGAACAGGCAATCATGAATTCAGGAAATGTACATTGCCCCATAGTCAGCTAATGGCAACTTTAATAGAATGTGATGGATTTTTCTCCACCAGGAGAAAATACTGCCTGCATTTTTGCTTCAACAACCCACGCCAGCTGACTAATGGAGTTATATTTTTGTCTCGTATGAGGATGGTTACTTGCCCATCCTCTAGCAGTTGCAGAATGAAACATTAACAACAGCTGTGGGGTGAACAGAAAAGCTGCTCTATTTGGTAGCCAAGATCCAAAGTACAGGCCTTTCCTCTCAAACAGTGGAGCTCATTTTCTGTCACAGGGTGACGAAAAGACACAGCACAAAACAAAGCCACTTTTAGGGCCTGAAGTAGCTAACTGAAGGTACTTTTAAGGAGTAATAAATCTTCACGGGGAAAAAAAAGTAAAGGACTCCCAGAAATTAAAAAGAGGGTACTAGGATAGATAAGAGCCCTTGGGAACTCAGAAGTTGTTGCTGAAAAGAAATACCGGTGGATCCAGACAGGTTTCTTAAAACAACTCTTATCAAATATTATTAAATATAAAACTCTTTAGCTCGGCATACTAACAATCCTAATCGTAACAGACCAATCCCAAAGAAACACTCCTGCCACGCTACTGAATAATCAGCATATGCCTGCAACTAGAAACATCTTTTTATGCAAACACTTGGGCTTCAGTCCTGCAAAAATTTAAATATATCACTCTGAGTAGACCTACAGATCTCTGTGGAAGTCTGTAGAGTTTATCACACACATAAAAGCTAACACATATTTATAAGTCTTGCAGGATAATTGCTTTTGGCAGAATATAAATAACATTGCTCTAATGTGTTTCAGCATCATGGTCTCCTGCTTTAAGAGCCAGACATTCTGGTGAAGCCTGTCATTCTTCATATAAAGAGTGGCAGCTGCATAGCCCACAGAGACATTTAAACTTCTCTTTGCATTTTCTTTAAAGTTTCAGAATAGTGTTTGGGCATTCTTTTAAAGTAGCAAGAAAGCTAACAAGTGAAGCTGATAAAAATTGCCTAAAAATGCTTTCTTACTAGTGCCATGGATACCACTGGTAGGACTGGAAGCAATTCTTCTATCTATAGCTTCCAACGCTGCCAAACAGGACATCAATTAGTCTGTGGAGTTTACTAGGTATTTTTCCAGAACCCAGTGCACTGGGCAACAGGGCAATAATTCAATATGAGAAGCAGTCTTAATAAAGGACTCTAATGTTCACTGTATACTTCAATGAAAAAGCTTAAAAATCTGCTACAAGAAGATTTTTCAAATTGCAAGACAGGCATCTGAAATAATTTTAGAAATTTAATGCCAGCAGTTTGCCTAATTGATTTTTAAATGCATACTTAAAACAAGGCCCTAGATTTCTCTCCTTGTCAGTCTTTTTTTTTTTTCTTTCAGCATTGTCTTACTGTCTCTATTGCCTTTCATTTCAACTTCTAACAAGGATAGACAAGAGCAAAGAAAAGTAGCTTCAGTTACCATCAATGCCATTGAGAATTAAAAGAATAGTATATATCACCTCCTACAAGCCCCCGCTGGAACAGCAGACCTGTCTTGGCAGAAGGTCCAGCTCTCATTAGCGGAAAGGAATTAATATATTTTGTAGACATAGGGAGCCCTTACTGCAACTTTACTTTTGCCCTTCCACGCTGCTGCTCTTATTTTCATTTGATACCCCCAACTCTCTAATACCACTTTGAAAAAAGATTTTAGAGCTGAGAAGTGTTGCATGCACCAAAACCAGCCCTGGTATAATTTAAGTCTAGTCCAACAACACAAACAGCTATGAGGGAGGAAAAAGTAATTTAAAACACTCAGCAGCTCTCTCAAACCCATATGAATTCACATTTACAGTTGGTATTGCCTTGGCCCAAATAACCAGTTAGAATTTCCTTGAATTCAATTGATTTCCACTAAGCATATTTTGTTTTGTGCACAAAAATGATAGACCTACAGTTAAGTGGAACACACAGGTAAATTTTGAAGTATTTACCTAACTTTTCATCAATAAATCCTTTGTTTGCACCTCAATTGCATCTAGCGTAAAGCAGCATCTTAAACAAACCAAAACCACACCAAAAACCCAACAACAAAAACCCAACAAAACAAACAAATAAGAAACCCGCCCAGTTTCCAAGTATTAATGAATGAGCCTTGACTGAATGGAGACTGAAGGAAAGTGACACAGGCAATCTCCTCCCTACTTCATGAGGTCCTTGTTCAAGGCCAAAACCCAAGAGCACCAGCACCTCCCAATCCCTTTCTCTACCTGCTCAAACACCACCTTACCATCAGAAAGCAGGCAGTTGACACTGACATGACCATAAATTCAATGCATTTCCTAACAAAACCGAATTGCTAAGTTCTTCCCTAGAACATCATGCTTACCATTTTCCCTCATCACCTTATTCACATGGCTCTTGCGAGACAAATGGTTTCAAGAAAAGAAATATCCATGCGGCACACAGATACTGAAATACTTAATTTAGATAAGACTAATTTCAAGTTCTACCATCTAGCATGAACAGTGAGTTACACCAAAAGATTAAAACTGCATAAGCTGGAATAGCAATTTCAGTTCACTTGGACTTCTAAATGCTTGAAAACACAACACTTCAATTAAGAACAGATAAACCACCCAAACCTAAATTTCTGCTAAAGTCAAATGAAGCCCTACCAAACAACTATATGGTAAAGTTCTCCACCAAAGAAGCCAGAAAGAAATAATGTATTTCAGCTCAAACCTCTTGATGAGGAAACAGATGCATATGGAATTTAACCAAGTTCCATAGCAAATGGAAAAGTCAGAGAAAGGATGTCAACAAGAATTTTTGCCAGATCCTTTATGGCAACTCTTACATTTTTATGTAAAGCATGATCATCTTCAGGTAACAGCAGCATTAAGATGTTAAGATAGTAAAATATAGTACTAAATCATTGTTCATTTGTGATGCTCTTGGAACACTGTCCAGATATTAATGGCATCTCTGAACATCCTCAATGTCTATTGAGTTTCTCAGACATTTTCAAAGGGACATTTCTTTTTTTCCCAGAAAGGAGAAACTGTAGCTGACCCCTCTGTAGCCTTTAAACAGTTCTGAATCATCATCTGCCTTGTCACAACTTCCCCAAACCATTTCAAACCACAGATCTGTTTTACCATTAAAAAGCAAACAAGTGAGCATTTAAGTTCAGTAGATTTTAAATAAATCTACTCCCACTCTCTCTCATTAACTGATTTCAACTGTAAATTTGCTTTAGTTGCTTTAAGAGGGGACTATTAACTACATAGAGACAAAGTTATTTTGTGTGTCAAAATGACAGCACCAGTACTCTTATATTTAGGGAAACTGGATTTGTCAGCGTTGATTAAACGCAGTGCATTAATGGAATTCTCTTTTATTTCTATTTTAAATGGCTTGCGTACTTATACAACTGTAGTTTATTCTGAAATACTTCACAGGTTAACAGAAAGGGTCTGAAAAAACCCCAAACAAAACCCTCAAACCTATCCTGAAGAGTTAAGTATTTCAAATTACGTAGTCTATCAGAAACCTTTATAACAAACCCACCGATAGCACATATTGGGTATATCACTACAAATCTTCATACTGCTTGGGGGAGGGGACATTTGCTTACATCTCTTAAAAACACCCACAGAATTATGAAGAGCTGTGAGTACCCTTTTCTGTGTAGTTTTACAAAGGAGCAACAACTTCAAGGTCCTTTAGAGCCACAGATAAATAATTTTGTGTATCTCAAGTAATATGATTAATACTGAATTCAACTTAACTCCTGTGGATCTTGGAACCTCACTTGGTAGCAGCCAAGACTGGGCAGCTACAGTGCAAGGCTAGTACTGGAATGAATAAAGCACGCACACGACATTTTCCTTTGTGAAGAAAATGTACATAATGGAGCTCGAGAGACTGACGATTAATGAACCTAAGATTTATCATTAGGAAAAAACAAACCTTAAAAAATGATGGACAGCAGGAATAAATAAACCTCTTCATTTGCACTGCCAGATGCTAGAGCAATTTCTGATCGTACTGTCGCAAGTTAAAGGCATACAAAAAGTACTTGGCTACTTAAACAGTGAGAACTATCGATCTGAGCTTCTTGTGATCTACTGGAATACTGCATGAAGAAAGGGTTAGACCAAAAGATCTTCCTACTTTTTGACCAGCATTGTTATTGACAAAGGACAAATCCCAAAGACAAACAGGAGTACATTCTGACAAAATTATTTGCTGAGTTATAGTAAGAATTCATTGCAGAGGAAAGCAAGATCAGTCCTTTGGAGAACACCATCTTCCAGTGTAAACAAAGCTAAGACAAGTTATATCCTACTGAAAACATGATACAACCAATTTTTTTTTTTTTGCTAATGATAAAAGATTGAACAGCATCTTTCAGTTCAACTGTTAAGACTGAATTCCTCAGGAATCAAATATAATGTTTTATTCTTAAAACAAAATAAGGGAAGCCAAGAAGTAAAAACACTGAAAAAAAGTCACCTCTCACCGAATACACCCTAGGTCATGGATATTAATGCTGTAACTGGGAAATGACAGTTATGTTTTTTCCACTGTAAAATACATAGGTATAAGTGAAGAAACAAAAAAATGAAGAACACAAATAATTTCCACTGTAGGATACTACAATTTCTGCACTACCTGATTGCAATTGCCTTTAAAACAAACTGTGAAGCAATCTCAGCAAAGCTGACCAAAATCACTCTTGCCCTTGAGAAGTGTCACTTGATCCCTCCTCCTTTGTCATGTGAAATACAATTAGGATCTCTCTTGCAACTTCTCTACTGAAATGATCTTTTCCTGAAGCACATGGCAGAGATTTGGATCATTATGCCTTATTTGGGATGCTAAGTTGATCCAAGCTCATGCTGAAAGAAGCATGAGTATCTTAAAGCTAACTAAAAGCTCTTCATCCACTGAGCTTCAGTTGTGGGGCTTAAGCTTATGCAGCATAGATTTGCCAAATGGTAGAAAAGCCAATCCTGTATCTGCCAAGAGCTGCTCAGGCCTAAAAAAACAGCTGAAATAACAGACTTGGTAAACTTATTTCCAGTTATTCCTCAAGTCTAATCCATACGTTTTGGTTGTGTTCGGAAAAGGACCTATACATGTAACTGTAGTTCTACTTCAGAAAGATTTGTTTGCAAATATAAAAAAAGTTGAATTTTCTGTAGCAGAGAAGTGACTCAACATTGATTTTCAACATTTCTCTAATGTCTTCTTCTTTCACTGCTGAAAAGGGGATGAACTTGTAGCCTGTGGGATTCATTCTCTCCTTCTACAGCAAAGGAAACACGTGTTTTTATTTGGGTTATGTTTTTATTGGTCCAGACTGGTAAAAAACAAGCTTCTTGCTAGCATTGCTCAAGGGTAAAACCCTGGTATTAAGACCTGTAAGGATGCTCAATGGGCCAGTGAAACATCTCAAAGAGACACTAACCAGCGGCTTACTTTCTAGAGAAGCTTTTGAGGATAACCTGTATGAGAACACTAATACAGAGAAATACTCAGAAAAAATGCTTCCTAAAAATACTAAAAATAAAACAAAACCTATGAGGATGGCTAGAGACCCGCACAATTCAAAGCCAACACATTCAAAACATGGAAAAGATACATCACTTTCAGCAGTAACAAAACAATCAAATGGAAAACAAACAAATAAAAAACCACAAACAAACAAAACAAACAAAGTAATTAATGCAAAAAACCTACAGTTTTTAAAATGTACAGCAGGGAAGGAAAGAAGGGAGAACCTGAAAAAGCTCCTCTAATTAGCCAACTAAGCTTATCAGTTTTCCCCTAGTTAACCACAACTTACTCCAGAACAAGGAAAATAAAAGGCCCCCACAGGAAATTACACTATGTTAAAGTACAGCACTCTAAATTCATGTGTTGTTCTGGATAGCTTCCTTGAATAGACCTGTTCTTCATCCAGAATTCAACTAATAGATGAAGAAGAGTTCATGTTTTCTACCTTGCTTCGGAGGAACTAATATGGACGTGTTCTCCTTGTGCAGGATTTGCAGGTAGCCATAACTGAGAAATGAAAGCTCGTGAATTCATGCATCGTCAGCCCAGGGAGTTCAAAGAAAAACAAAATTGGGTTTGTGTCAGTGACAAATACACAACATGTTTGCCCAAGCATCTCTTTTACACTACGCAGAACACCCTAAGTATATGATGGAAGATACTTAAAAGTTATGTGATAAGGCAAGACTACTTCAACTTCTGAAACCATTACCAAAAAGTCATCTTTGCCCCTCAGACAACCAGAAAACAGGGAAGCATGTAATCCCATAACAAGATTCCCTCAGCCCCCCTGCAGCCAAGAGGCTGGGGCGCAGGTATGGTCACAGGCTCAGTTTTCTGTGCCCCAGGCAGATGCTTAACTGATTTCTGCAAATCCTCCATTACCTAACGCGGGTTGTTAACATGCACGATTCTTCTGCATCACCATAGTAACAAAGCACGTACATTTTAAGGTGCATATGGGGGCTCTTCTAGAGGATGTGTCAAGTTGAATACACCTAAGACAATATAAGATATTTTAAGCTAGCCCCGTTCAGTACAAATACAGAAAGCATGAAAGTACTGTGCTAGAGATCATCACAAGACTGCTCAAGCAGTGGTTACACATCCATTAAAAAGTTTTCTGGAGACTGAAAAAAGTAGAAGGTGAAGCAAGATTCTGCCAAGATGCTTACAGGTCTTAATGCATTAAAACAACTGTGTAATTAATAATGGCCTGATTTACACACTCTGACTTCTTTGGGAACCACAGAGCACAACACAGGAGAAGATTTTATGAACACAGTTTACCTACAAGTTGCCCCACCCCCCCCCCCCCCCAGAAAAAGGAAAAAAAGATCCAGATAGAAAACATGTTTACTCATTAGGAAGTGACAAGCAACTGGCATTTTCATATCAATGAGAGCAGCAAGTACCTTGCACTTACAGGCCTGAACTATGACGCCGTTCCTATAGGATACATGAGTTACACCACAGAAAAACCAGGCTTAATGGCAACCCTTACATTAGGTGCCTCCACAGAAAATAAGCCCCTACGCTGTCAACAGTCTCATGGCACTCTGTGACTTGCCACAATGTGATCAGTGTGTCTAGTGTGCATCTCATAACAGATGCCATTACTGCCTTAAAAGAACCAAACCAAAATAAAGTTCAACGTAGAAAATATTATTCCCTCAAATAAACTTCTCAAAAAACTAGAGAGAGCTTCCAAACTGGGGGAAAAAAAACCCAACTTTCAGATACAGAATAAGAAAATCACATTAGCCGAAAGAATATAAGAAACAGCATGCTACGAGTCTGGATGCAATCACATCAACATTACCAACATTTGAAATACTCCCATAGTTGAAATATGAAGATTAAAGACTAAAATCAGGCTGAACTCGAGAAACAAATCAAACAAAAAAACCCTAACAAACCTGTCAGAATATTGCTTTACTCTTCAGTATTAGTATTTATAGAATTTTAACGCTTACTAAGATGCAGTCTCCAATTACACAGAATCGCCTGTGCATGATCAGAAGACCCAATCCTCCTCTCTGGCACAGGAGGAGCAGTAAATGAGGCAAGGGGTTGAAAAAAAAAGAAAATGGGCATTTCCTAATATTGAAGGTTTGAAAGCAGAACCCAGGCAATCTGATTACAATCCTGGATCTGTCTTATTACCAAAATCATCAAAATTCATACACCGCGGCCACATGAATTGTATTTGCGTAAAAAATCTCAGTTCTCAAACCCAAAAATTCTCAAGCATTTAATTTTACAACTTTGCATTCCCTCGGCATGTTCACTATGTACACTTGGTACCAGCAATCAATTTCTTCTTAAAAATCTTCCAAAATTAGAGATAGCAAGGCCAAAATTTGTTTGCTTCATCAGTAGCACATATATCAGTAGCGCAGACCAGTATAATTTGAATCACAAGTGGAACTTGTAAAGAGATAGCTAACTACCCCCTGAAGAGGGCACAAACATACCTATCCTAAGTCTATCCTACTACAAACCTCCCAATTATTCTTGGTCCTAAAGAGAGCAAAGACCAGTGATTGTCAACAACAACTAGTGCTTACAAACATATAGCTTTTTTACATAAGGTCGGCTCCATACAAAGATTAAAAAAACCCTCAGGATTTCCCATTTTAAATGTACAGGTCTCAGCTCTAATCCTGAATTAGCATCTTTACACCTTTTAAAAAATGTATTCCTGTTCAAGGTTCAACACACATCAGCCTCAGTCACAGGCCGCATATTAAGGCATGCTGCACTGGGATCCAGAATAAGCACACCATGCACAGAAAGAAATACCGGGAGCTCAGAATACTTTATCACATCTGAGAGGCTGAAAAGTTTCTAAGAAGCTACATAAAAATTCCTAAATCAGAGCAGGCGTTGTACTCCCACCTTTCACTACCCTTACTTAATCCTTTCAAAAGGCTAAGGAGAGAGAAATCACTTCTGCCCTCAAGGTTTATACCACTTCACCAAAACAGTTCTGCACAATTTCTGAACGAATAAAAACGCCTGGCAGGGATCCTCACTGACAGCTATATCTTACCAGTTCTGGGGAACTGGATGTTTTTTAGGGAAGACAGTCAGTCTCAGTAACATTTTTAATAAAATTAACAGTAGATTTCAGTAATTACTTGGTTCATTAATGAAATTCTTGATGCTTCTTGTTGTTACACTTGTTTGTTGACAGCATTTGACTTTACTTAGAACTGAAATAAATCAGTTTCATTTTTGCTTTGACAAACTTCAGTTTAGTGTCTCAACTAGCCAGCAGGAGTCAAAGAAAAAGGGTGATTGTCAACAGCTGTCAGATCATCTTGGGGAAGGCCTATTCATTTATTACTGTTTTTCTGGAGTTTAAAAAAAAAACAAAACTCAAAAAACCCCAACTCTTCCATAGACTTTAATGACACCTGCTCTCAGAAACCATTCCAGTCAAAAACTGGCTCACAAAACCATTCAAGCCAAGCACTTGGGCCACAGAATTCCTTCTGGAGTTCTGAATAGGTGAGTGTTAAACTTGCTGTAACAGAATTAGACTTCCTCACCTAATCAAAATATCATGAACAACAGTAGTCAAGACACAGGAATGAATACATCGGGGGGGTGGGGGGGCAGAGAGAAGAAGAAACAGACACTATACCACCTAATTTTTAAGATGGTTTAGATGTTTCAATGGTACACATTTGGTGAATTATTGCATAGTGTGCACATGAAAAGTATTTCCTTCAGAATGGAAGCTTGGTATCAGGCAGCAGTGCAGAATGGAACACAGTAACTGATGAAGTTTCTATGGCCTATTTTCCTTGTTTGAATTATTTACTGTCATATGACAGTGAGTTCTTACAGAAAAAAATGCTTGTGAGTGATCTCCTTTCACAGACAGATTCATTTACCGTCATTACATTGGGACAAAATTAATAATAGTAATAATAATAATAATAATATCATCATCATCATCATCTGTTTTCCCCACCTTAATTGGAGCATTGGGAGTTAGAGCCTGTGCGTATCAAGTGAATTGTTATTTAATCAGAACCACACTTATAAACAAATTCTAGCACTCAGAGCACTTAAATGCAAATTTTTTGTTCCTTAGCATGTCTAAAGACTTGTAGGCTGCTTGGGTTTTTTTTTTTCTTGCTCATTTGCAGGAGAAAATTAAAATAAAGCAATGAATATAGACAAATTAATATATATTTTAAAACAAATTGATATTGCAGATATCAGCATGAACATTACTATAAAGATAAGTATTAAAAGACTAGAAAACACATGCACTTGAAATGTCTGCTTACTTTATATAAGTGAGTGCTGTTCAATACCACCATAGTCTTATAGATTGATTCCTATTATAATTTTCAAGTGGAAGAGGTACTGTGCTTATGCTAGTATGATATACCATAAAATATTGTACCATATACAAAACGTTATCACATTATGAATGAGAAAAACCACAGGGAATAGTGCCAGCCGACAGATTTTACTAGAGCATAGTCTAAGCATTAACCAAAAAAAAAAAAAAAAAATAAAAAAAAAAAAATCTTCATTTACAGAGTACAAAAAAAGCAAGCTCAACAGAAGTATGTATTGCTATTGTCTTAAGTCTAGAAATATATGCCAATACACAGGAGCATCCAGTCCCCTTCCATCAAAAAATAAGCATTGCTGAAGATAGGAGACACATCTAACAAAATATTACAAAGTATAAAAAATGTTACAAATGTGTTTACATAATACTGAATTTCATTTCGAAACTTTGTGGCACATCACTTGCCAATAATTAAATAGATACTTAACAGAAAGTGCTTTCAGAAAGAGGTATGGATATTTTCAAGGGAGAAGAGAGGAACAAATTTTGTATCTTTGAGGACCATTAAATTTTTGCTTGCAATCAGTTCCAGCCATTCAAATACTGTGCAAACTGTGCTAGTTAAAATTTACTTGCTTAAGTGTTGTTGCACACTAGAACAGAAAGGAAAAAGAGAGAGATTTCCTTCTTAAACAGGCATAAAGAAACCGGGATCCTGAACAATATGGCAACTTCCAGATATCTTTCAAATTCCTTTAAGTAAACTGCAACATGTTCTGAGGAAGAAGAATAGAAGGGAAAAAGCAAACAATTAAACATTTGAACGACCACATTTAAGCCATACACTGTACGTCCTATCATAGTCACTCTTTTTGAATCAAGGGAGTGAAAGCCAAAAAAGACAAAATTATTTCCTTTGTCTCCTTTTTAAACTTGTGTCAATACTCTGAAGAGTATTGTTTTATTTCTGGTGTTTGTCATAATCCCATCAAGTCATCACCTACACACACAGTTTCTCCAAATATACACAAGAATGGGTAAATAACAAACAAAACTGCCAGCGTTTACCCCCAAATGCATCAGGATTGCCCTCAGCTTTAATCCTGTGACTTCTGATCCTGTCAGGATATATTCTTTTCAAGAAACATCTTTACTTTTAAAAGTCATGCTGATGTCCTCACTGTCACTTTAACGCATCACGAGCATTAAATTTTAAATGAACAAACAAGGGAAACACTCGGCATTCTTGAATTAAAATATTATTGCTGGTTCCAGTTATGCTGAAACATTCAAAAGCATTTTTCTGCAATATCACAGTAATCAAGGACTGTTGCTAGGGTGAACCTTTTTTTAAAAGAAAAAAGTAAAAATAACCACCCCCCCCAACTGACTCTCAGATTATGTAACATGCAAATTCAGTTTCACCTTCAAAATAGTGTCACACAATATAAAGCCAAACAGACAGCAAGAATCAGTTCATAAGACTGGAAAAGCCTCCCAAGGACTCTATAAGGAACCATGCCCTCAAATGAAAATACATTAGAATTGCAATGATTTAATATAATCAATTGGGTTAGAAGATCCTTTCCTTTTAAAAAAAAAAATTACTTCTATTTACAAATTCCTTTCATTAAAGAATGAAGAATTTCAGTGTCTATACAGGCCCTAAACAGCAGAAAGAAAATTAGCCTGCTGAAAAGTATTAAAATCCTCCCAGAACTAATAAGCCCACACTAATTGGCATTACTTTCTGTGATACAATTTCACATTCATCTTTCAGTATCTGGGCTTGTAAGACAAATTCAATACAATTCTGAAGCACAAATGAAGTACAAACAGTATTTTCATATATATTGAAGGAAGACATGGATAAATACCTTATTTGAAAATTTACTTCACATTTACTTTTTCAAATCAGTGCTTGAGGATGTTTATAGCATCATAACCTAAGGCTCTTAAGCACACAGCATTAGAATATACTGTGTTTAATTTACAATCTCTTTAATTAAATTATCTAGGAAAATGAGTATTTTTATGTGGTAAAACAATCAGCATGTGACAGTCTGAATCTGTAAAAATACAATATGTAAAAGCAACTCTGAATATGATTCAAGAGCAGTAGCATTCCCTGAAATAAAAAGCGGCCACCTGCAATACAGAGGAAAGTAAACAAGCCAGTAAAGCAGTGCTCCTACTTTTCGATTGCAGCAACTCAGACTCCATCTTAAGCCTGTCATCATTCATCCCTACTGAATGAGGACTACACAGCACAACAACTATTCTGTTTTACCTAACAATGAAATTCAGTCGCATTTCTAGACAGCAATAAAAACCTGCCACCAAAACAGGAATTTGGTACAGTGCTCATTGACATGCCTCCTTTAACATTATCATCTGCAGTTGCACGAGTAGCGAATTGACCAGTGAGTCCACAAATCCTACAAATTCCTTCATTTAAAAACTGATTGTTTTTGTGAACATGCTGTGTTGATGCTGACCACCCTGACTGCAAAACAGCACTGAGGGAGAAAAAGAATAAAATTATCTGGAGGTATAGAAATACTTCCCTTTAACTAACATCTGACCGACAAATACAACAGCATCATTAGAAGAGCAACGTAAAAATCACCAATGAGGACTCATCTGTAGTAATCAGAATTTTATAAGGCTGCCTTCCATATGTTCATGATCAAGAAGAAAACCTAGTAGTCCTTAATGTAGCTTCTTAATTAATCTTTCCCACCATCACTGAGAATTTATTATTAACTGAGGTCAAACTCTAGACACCACAAATATTTATATCTTACTCTGTAAAATGAAGTTTTATAAACAAAGACTAACACTCAATTACCAGAATATTCCTGGTAGCCACAATGACACAAAATGCATTGCAAAGTACCCGTATTCACTCTCATATGCCGAAAGGTCTGTTAATGAACTCAAGGCTATTGATGTCATCAATTCTACTGATAAAATTAAGCATGGTGAACTTTATATATATGATGAATTTCAATTTGTAGATCTGTCCTATTTTCACAAACGGCTTATCTGGCATTTCAATCATGTATCCCAACCATTTAAAGTGACACGCTTGTGCTATGTGCAAAAGCAACCAGAGAGAAATGACGACTCTGGCCACGCCGAAAATGCTGTCAAAAAAAGCAAAGCAACCGAGAAACATTTTTCGTATTTTTCTTCTGATATTTTAATAACTGAAGTTTAAAAAAAAAAACAAAAAGAACAATCTATTCTTTAAGAAAAAGCATTGTTTACAGTGTTTTGTAAAGGTATTTATGTAAGAACACATTTAGTTCTATGGCACCACTGAACAAACTCAAAGCAAATATCGTATGTGAGCTTTCCTTTCTCGTATTAAGTACAGATTAGTAATATTTCAGGCATTCTCTTAGGCTGTACTAACAACAAGCCTCCTCCACTCCATGAATGTATAATTAAGGATCATCTCGGTGTAATTTGTTAAGATAATGAAAAAGTGTACTCATGAGCAATGAACATCACCATTTTAACACTGGCAACCACAAAACAGTTACATCAAACAAATACATTGGCTGCTCCAGGGATCCTTCATCAGTAAATTTCACGGTGGGGTTTTTAAATTTTCGGTATATTTAGAATTAAAGATAATACATTGACCTCTAAACAATTTATGCCATATTAAAAACATTTCTGGTATTCTGATATTTCAAAGGTCTCTTTAGCCACGGCATAAGTTAAGGAGAAACTATGATTGCTAATCTGCTGTAAAATGAACCGCAATGTTGATTTCTACCCATTCAGTTGTCTTCACTGTCACCTGTATTTTACAATAGGCAACATTTTCAGATGCCTCATTAGGTATGACTGACTTCCTTCTGCACCATGTTGATCTCTTGCAGATGTAAGGCTGTATTGTTCAGTAAAATGTAAATTACTCCAAATGGATTAAAACACTGTCTTGAAAATACATTCATAATAATGAATTTGATTTTTAGTATTCTATTTTTGAGTCAGTATTTCTGGAGGAGAAAATATTTCAACATTTTCTGAATAAAACTCTTCCTTGCTTAAATGTAAGATGGTACAGAGAGAAGGTACTTCTGAATTAATGCTCCTTTATAGCAAAAGGACAAACATAAACCATAAAAAGAAGCCTTTCTCGTCCCTCCACATCCCCCTTTACAGTGACTTCCCATGCTCGCAGCCATAAGCCCTCTTTCTGCTGCCCTCTCCGATAAACCTGCCGGCCTGGCTGCCTCTCCCTTCCCATGCAGGTCTGATGTGCGAGGCTGCTGAATGCAGACACTGTACTGCACTGTGAATGGACAGCCAGGTATTTTATGAATGGAGCGGATCACGTGCTCCCAGCACCTCCCCGAGCTGATATTTCCCACATAACTGTGTCAACAAGCAGCGAACAGCACATATTAATACAGCAGGTCCTGGAGACCTTCCGCCGCCGGCCGCGGGCCGCAGGCCGGCCCTCGGCCCGAGAGCGGCCGCTCCGGGTGCTCCGCAGGGCAGGTTCCGCCGCAGGTCAGCGGTGGTGACAGCAATTCTTTTCCGTAATTTTTTTTTTTTATGAATGGAGATTGTGGTATGCAAATGAGAGCGATTCACAAAAAAAGGAAATATGGCGGCGGCGGCCCCGGCTCCCGGCCCC